>JAKSZT010022231.1:2716941-2854344 GCA_026826555.1 Tolypeutes matacus
GACACCCAGGTCCTATATTAGTGGGGATAGGCCCAGAGACTGATGCCTTATCAGTGGGCTCTATTTTGGAATCTGTGCTCCTGAGAGTGACAGAATTGGACTCAAATAAGTCCTCCCTGCACATATTTCATCAGTCCCTTCTATTCAAAGCTATATGTGATGCTGAAGTTTTTAGGTATACTTCCAAGACTGGAGCCTACCTATGTGCCAGGTGTGCGTGGAATCTCGGTGGAGCTGCAACTCCTACCCTATTGCTCAATGGACTCATCCAAGTCACCTGCCGAGGAGACAATGATGGGCAATGTCCATCCCAGGGAATGCAGAGGGCCTGCATCTGCAGGCGGGATCATTCCACCCACCATATCCATGGGATATAAGCCATCTCTCACTTGGTGGTGGAGTGGACATCACCATCTCAGTCCCCTCAGGATTGGGGGAAGAACTATGGACTAGAGTGGACTTGATGGTATTCGGTTGTTCACATATGGTGATTCTAGCAATGGAAGAAATTATAACAATGAGGTGGAGCCAGTGACCACCTGACACTTTTGGGACAAGGAGGGGACAAGCAGTTGAAATACAGGGGCTTCTTTGAGATTTGGAGTTTGTCCTGAGTACCTTTGTGGCAACGGAGGTAGGCCATTTTAAATCAGCACACACCACTCAGAACTGTGTGGGAGAGAGTGTGGTCTACGGTGTGAACTGTGTTCTATGGTTGGTGGCAAGGCCCCAGTATGTGTAAGTCCATTGAGGGTGGTGGGCCACACTTGTGGGAGATGTTTGTGTGGTATGTGGTGGGAGGTGTGGGAGGTGGGCAACATGGGAATCCCAGTGGGTTCCATGTAATATTTTGGGTATCTAAGCACCTCTTAAAATATATTTATATATATACATAAATAACATTTTTGTAAGTAAATGCACATATATGAGTATACATTTATATATCATTTTGCAAATGTTGGTATGTATTGTGAAAATTTTGATTTTTACCCACAATAAAAAAAAAGACCTTCATAGTAAAATTGTAAAATAAATACAAAAATAGAATGAAAATTACAAATTTTAAGAGAGAGTGAAAGGCCAGGTTATATTTATTATAATCAATTATAAGAAATAGTATATCATCAAACAATTGTAAATATAAATAATTCTAATATAATAGAATATTATATTCAATTAATTCTATGTTCTATTGATAAACTAAAATAGTTTATTTTGTATTTTTATTGTTTGTAATTTTTTAAAAGACACTTAGATTACATAAATGTTGCACAAAAAATATAGGGATTCCCTTATGCCCCACTCCCCACTCTTCCCACACCCTCACACATAACAAAATCCATCATTAGTGTTGCACATTTATAGCAATTAATAAATGTATCCTGGGGCATTGCCACTGAGCATCAACCATTGTTCATGTTGTAGTCTACACTCTCTCCCACACAGTTCTGTGTGTTATGGAATTATATAAAATAGCCTGTATTCTGTTGTTGAAATGTCATTCAGGATGATCCCCAAGTCCAGAAAAAGTCCCCATATTACAACTGTTTTTCCCCTGCCTCTGCCCCCAGAGCTACTAGTGGCCACTGCCACCACATCAATGTTGTAATTTCTTCCATTGCTAGAATTACAATATGTCTATAGTAGAATACCAGTCAGTCCATTCTAGTACATAGTTCATTCCCCAATCCTGAGGTTTCTGGGATGGTGATGTACACTCCATATCTAATTGAGAGGGACTTTGATGCCATACAGCTGATGGACGGGACTTGCTTGCAGTTGTAGGCTCTCTCATCTCCTTGGTGTGGTGGTTGTCAAACTTCACTTCCTTGTTAGTTGTTCTGAGTGAGTACAATGAACTGGAGATTAGGTGTTGCAACTCTGCTGAGGCTCAGGGCCCAGCTGGTACATGGACAGCCCAAAGAGTCTAGTCTCTTGGACATGCACCTACAAACTCCAGCATATGGGTACCCATATGCCCACTCTTAAACTTTCCAGACTTTCCCACATTAATAACATCTTTCATTAGTGTGGTAGTTTTTTACAATTGATGAACACATATTGGAGCATTGCCACTAAGTGAGCATTATAGCTTACATTATAGGTTAAACTCTCTCCCACACAATTTTGTAAGTTATGACAAGATCTATAATGGCCTGTATCTGTCATTGCAACATCATTCAGGACAATTCCAATGCCCTGAAAATGCCCCAGTATTTTATCTCTTTTTCTCTCTCCCTCCCCTCAGAACTTCTGGTGCCACTGCCTCCACATCAATTATAAAAGTTCTTCCAATGCTAGAATAACAATAAGTCTATGATGGAACAACAGCAAGTCTACTCATACCCATCATTCATTCCCCAATCCTGAGGATTCTGGGATGGTGATGCCCATTCCATCTCTAATTGAGAGGGGGCTTAGATCCTATGAGGTAGATAGATGAGACTATCTTGCTTGCAGTTGTAGGAGCTCTGTTCCTTGGGACAGTCATTGACAATCATCATTTCCTTGGTAGTTATCCTGGGTGAGGCCAATGAACTGGAGAGCAGGTGTTGCAACACTATTGAGACTCAAAGCCTGACTGGCACATTGAAAGCCTAAAGATTTAAGTCTCTTGGACATAAACCTATCAACTCTAGAACTAACTATAAATTCAAATAGAAGGGGCAGAAGAGCCATGTGTAGGGAAACCATGACTGAATCCAACTCTATTTGATGAGCCTAAAACTTCATTGAAAATGAAGTGAAAAAAGTAAAAAGACACTGGGGAAACATACAGAAGAAATTATAAGCATACATAAAACATAACAGTTCATACTGGCCTGAGCTTAGGATTTTAAAATGTATTCTTGAATATTTATGGAAATCCTAATTCTGGGTTAAAGATTCATGGCGGCTGGTTGAAGTACACTGGAGTGAGCCCTGGAAGGAGAGAGAAAAATCTTTAATTCAACTGAAATAGAATATTAATATTCCAGTGCACATGGGGAAGATTATTAATAATAAAGACAGCTCAAATGTCAACAAATGTGAGATTAATTCTTTTAGGAAAAATATAGGTAATGGGAATTTAAAAACAAACTTAAATTAAGTATATTTAAGCCCCTCAAAGAAAAAAGAGAATTATGTGTAAAAAGAACTAAAAATTATGAAATAAAATGCATATATAAATCAAGAACTGATAGATATGTTGAAAAATTAAAAAGTATGAAAATAATATATAGACTATTTGAAATAAATTATACAATTTAAATATGCAGAACAAATTCTTTAACTGGGTTGAACACATTCATTTGAAGTTTGGCAATTGGGACATAATACTGTGGATATACCAAGAACTCAAAATAGTGTAGGAAAGAAATGAAAACTAAAAAAGAAAATAAGGATTATAGAGGTTATCTTGAGTTATTCCAGCACTAAAACTGTTTGAGACAGAAAAAGTAGAGTGAATAAAAGAAAATCCAAATTTGAAGAAATAATGCAGGAGAAAGTTGCAAAATGTAAGGTAGATTGTTTTTTCTCTTAAAACAATGTTCAATGTGTGTGAAAAGTAGGATGAATAAAAATCAATCCACCCATAGATTCATTTTGGTGAATTTGCAGACTATGAAGGATTTATTATTTTTTCCAGCAACCAGAGAGATCAGATTATTGACCAAGTGTCAAAGGATAACAAAAAAATTAAAAAAAATAAGAAAAATGTTGTCATTTGATGGAGGATTTAGGGAATTGACAGAAACACTTGATAAGGAAGGTACTGTAAAGAAAACAATCATGTGAAAGTGTTCATCTTAAATGCTAGAAGTAACACAGTTTAGGGCTTTGTCACTTGTTTGGCACTAATCCTTTCTTTCTCTGAAGAAGGGATCAATTAGACATTCTTTTTTGTTGTTATTTAATTCTATTCACTTTCCCTCCCCTGCTGGTTCCCACCTACATCTGTTTCATTATTATGTTCTTTTGCCTTCTATTTAAGTTGCAACCATGATGTAGCTGCCCAATAGCAGCCAACGTTTTTCTCTATACCTGGCTTCCAATCTTGCATGTTGACTTCTCTTTCCATTTACCTTGTCCACTAGGGCCTGTGTTCATCTTGCTTCAAACTACAAGTGGTGGAGGGATGTTGTAGGGGAAGTCCACACATGTGCAAGATTGTTTTGTAAGTTCACAAGTTTTCTAATAAAAATATATTTTGTAAAAACCAAAATAAAAATAAACTACATGTGGGATCTTGTTGATGGTTATGACTTATTGACTTCCAGATAAAGTACATGCCTCCTAGGTCAGCATTAAATGACCTTCAAAATCTGGCCCAGCTTGGCACTTCTTGCCCTGCGCGTGGGTCCCAAGTCTTAACAAAAATCATGTCACAACCCCTGATACTTGAGCCAGTACTTAGAAAGTCATCTTTGAGTCAGCCATGGGCATTATTCCAGGCCTTCAGCCTCAGACATCCAAACTATTATCAATTCATCATGCATTAATGCATTTCTTTGCATAGCTTAAGTGACAATTCTAGATTCGTTCCATTCTATTGTCACACAGCAGCTGAAATAATCTATCTGAAATGTGAATTGCATCAGATGATTCTCCTTTTAAAAGCATTTCAGTGTGAATGTTCTCACTGACCTGATTTTGTGATAATCATGGTGGGGTAAGTATTTGCTATATTAGAAACAGTGCATGTCCCCAGACCTAGTTTTTCTCTCTAGGTCTGGTTTTGAGAATGCTGGTGATAAACTAAGCCTGATTTATTATATGACCATCCTGTATGAAAAAAGACTGTAATTTTGGGTGTCTTTGGTCAACCTTAAGAGATATAGAAGGGGGATGGATGTGGCTCAGGTGGTTGGGTGTCTGTCTCCCATGTGGAGGAACCCAGGTTCAATATACGGGACCTCCCAGTAAAACTTAAAAAAAGAAAATTATAAAAGGCACATGGGCCACTAGGCCCCACACACAGGTGCTCCACCAGACCCTGCATGCAGGTGCACCCCCAGGCCCTGCAAGAAGGTGAGGTGCCAGGCCCAGTGCGTGGGTGTGCCATCAGGTCCTGCGAATGGGTTAGCCGCCAGGCCACATGCATGGGTGTGCTGGCATGCCCCGCAAGTGGGTAAGCCACCTTGTCCCATGCACCAGTGCACCGCCAGGTCCAGCGAGTGGGTGATACATCAGGCCCTGTCTGGGTTTGTGTGTCGTCAGACCCCATGAGAGGGTGAGCTGCCAGGCCTCATGTACAGGTATGCCACCAGGCCCCATGAGCGGGTGAGCTGTCAGATGATAACATAATAGGAGAGTGACACAAGGGAGAGCCAAGATGAGACACACAGAAAAACCAGGGAGTAAGGTGGCATGGGTGGTAGGATGCCTCTCTCCCACATCAGTGATTCTGAGGATTGAATCCCAGTGAAGACAATAGAAGAAGGATGAGAAGAGAGGGCAGGAAATGGACACAGAGAGTTCCCTAGTGAATGAACACAGAAACCAAAAATTTGGGGGTGGGTGTAAAAATGGATAAAAGTTAATAAATAAATAAATAAATCCTTAAAAAAATGTATAGGGGAGGAAGATATGAACTATAGTTAGTAGCAATACTTTAACAATGCTCTTTCATGATTTGTTAACAAATGTTTCATAACAATACAGAGTGTTTGGGAAGGGTGAGGTGTGGGAACCCTGTTATGCATGTTTGTTTTGTAAGTTCATGATGTTTACTGAACACTTATAGTTTATGTATGTTCATCTACGAATGATATACTTCAATAAATTGTTTTAAAAAAATGAAGCCAAGAACGTTGCCAAATTTTATTAATATGAAAATGAAATAATAATGACAGGTTTAAATATAAGCAATAGAATACATAATAATTTAGAAAAACTAAAACTAAAATTGGGCAAAAAAATAGTATTAAAAAATGAAAAAATAAAAATATTTTTTTGAAGTTTGGCCTCGCATCATGTTAGTATCTGTTGCCCTGTATGTACAGTGGCATTTTCTTCCATTAGTTCCCCAGAGTCTTACTTTTTTTTTTATCTTCAAAGAGATTTATGTGACAGTAAACTTATATACAGAATAGAGGGGACTCCCAAATACCCAACATCCTCCACCTTTTCCCCCTTCCCTATTAATAACCATTTTACTTATGGACTGTACATTTGTTACAACTGATGTACAATTATTGAAACATAGCTACTAACCCCAGTCAATGGTTTACATTATAGACCATATACTTTTATAAGTTTTAATGAAATTTAACATGGCCCCAGCATAGGAGTACAACCCCTTCCCACTCATAATGTGGGTCTCTCCCCAATGAAACAGCACACTATGACAAAATGATCACTCACACATTCTCTTGAAGACTGCCCCAAGTGTGCTCTGTCCCAAATGGCCCCCCATCAAGTACCCTAAAACAGTAACCCTTCATTCTCATATTACTGAAAGAGTTTTCTCATCATTGTAGCTTCACACTCATACCCACCTATTCCCTGTGTTCACCTGCTCCCTCCCCCAAACCTCCCCCCCTAGTTTGAGAACTGTCTAACCCATCCTCCCCACCCTACTCCCATCCAGCTTACATCACCCAACCCAATAGTATCCCTACACCACTGTCATATCCCTTCATTGCCCAACTACTCACATCCAGCTTATCATAGGCTCACAACCTTCTTTTCCCTTTCTATTTCTTATAAACCTATCTTCCAGTCTCTACCTATGTGCATCAGCTAGATTTGCTTAATTCATACCAGAGAGTTCATGTAGTATTTATACTTCAATGCCTGCCTTGCTTCACTCAACATAAAGGTCATCAAAATTCATCCATGTTATCCTATGTATTGGTACTGTATTTCTTCTTACAGTTAAGTAATATTCCATTGTATGTATATACCACATTTTGTTTATTCATTCATCTGTTGATGGGCACTTGGGTTGATTCCAGCTTTTGGTGATAGTGAATAATGCCGCCATGAACAAAGATGTGAAGATATCTGTTCATGTCCTTACTTTCAGTTTTACTGTGTATAAACACAGTAGTGGAATTGTTGGGTCATATGCCCAACAATTTATTGAGGAGTCACTAGACTGTCCTCCACAATGGCTGGATCATTTTACATCCCCACCAGCAGTGGACAATGGTTCCAATTCCTCCATATTCTCTCGAAGACTTGTAGTCTTCTATTTTATTAATGGCCTCCAGTTTAATGGGTGTAAGATGGTATCTCATTGTAGTTTTGATTTGCATTTCCCTAATACCTAGGGATGTTGAACATCTTTTCATGTGCTTTTTAGCCATTTGTATTTCTTCTTTGGAGAACTGTCTGTTCAAATCACTTGCCGACTTGAAATGGTTTGTTTTTTTATTTTTAGATATAGGAAGTCTTTATATATGCTGAATATTAGGCTCCTATCAGATATATGGTAACCACATATTTTATCCCTTTGGGAATGCTGTCTTTGCACTTTCTTGACAAACTCCTTTGAAGTGTGGAAGTTTTTAATTTTGAGGATATCCCATTTATCTATTTTTTTCTTTGGCTGCTCATGTTTTGGTTGTGAAGTTCATGAAACCATTTCCTATTACAAGGTCCTGTTGATGCTTCCCTACATTATGTTCCAAGGTCTTTTATGGTCTTGTTTCTTACATTTAGATCTTTGATCCATCTTGAGTTGATTTTTGTATAAGGTGTGAGATGGTGTTCATCTCCCATTCTTTTGGATATGGATATCCAGTCCTCCAATCACCATTTGTTGAAGAGGCCATTCTCTCCCAGCTGATTGGGCTTGGTGGCCTTGTTGAATATCAGATGACTATATATGCAAGGATCTATATTGGAACTCTCAATTTGGTTCCATTGGTTTTTATGTCTATCCTTGTGCCAATAACATGCATTTTGACCACTATGGCTTTGTAGTATGTTTTAAAGTCAGGTAGTGTGATTCCTCCAATTTCATTTTTCTTTTTCAATATGTCTTTGGCTATTTGGGGCCTCTTACCCTTTCAAATAAATTTCATAGTTAGTTTTTCCAATTCAGTAAAAAATGCTGTGTTGATTTGTATTGGGATTGCATTAAATCTATATATTAGTTTGAGGAGGGTAGATATCTTAATGATATTTAGTGTTCCTATCCATGAAAAGGGAATGTTCTTCGATTTGTTTAAGTCTTCTTTGATTTCCTTTAAAACTGTTGTGTAGTTTTCTGAATAAAAGTCATTTACATCTTTAGTTAACTTTATTCCTAGGTATTTGATTTTTTTTCAGTTACTATTGTAAATGGTATTTTTTTCTTGATTACCTTCTCAGATTGCTCATTATTGATGTACAGGAATACTACTGATTTTGGCACATTGATCTTATAACCTGAGACTTTACTTATCTCATTTATAAGTTCTAGAACCATTGTTGTAGATTTTTCAGGGCTTTCTATGTATAGGATCATGTTATCTCCAAATAGCAAAATTTTATTTCTTCCTTTCCAACTTGGATGCCTTTTATTCTTTTTCTTGCCTCAGTACTCAAGTAAGTACTTCTAAGACAATGTTAAATAGGAGCAGTGAGAGTGAGCATCCTTGTCTTATTCCTGATCTTAGAGGGAAAGCTATTAGGATTTCACCATTGCAGATGATGTTAGCTTCGAGTTTTTTATATATACCCTTTATCATATCCAGAAAGTTTCCTTCTATTCCTATCATCTGCAGTGTTTTTATCAGGAAAAGGTGTGGTATTTGTCAAATATTTTTTCTGCCTCTATAGAGATGATCATGTGATTTTTTTTTCTTTCTATCTGTTTATGTGGTATGTTACATTTCTATCTGTTTATGTGGTGTGTTACATTGTCTGATTTTTCTTATGTTAAAACACCCTTGCATACTCGAGATGAAACCCACTTGGTCATGGTGTATAACTGGTTTTATATGTTGTTGAAATATGATTAGCAAGTATTTTGTTGAGGAATTTAGCATCTAGATAAATTAGAGAGATTAGTTTGTAATTTTCTTTTCTTGTGGCGTCTTTGTTTGGCTTTGGTATTAGGGTAATGTAGGTATATTAGTCAGCCAAAGGGGTGCTAATGTGAAATACCAAAACTGGCTTGGTCTTTATAAAGGGTATTTATTTGGGGTAGAAGTCCACAGATACCAGGCCATAAAGCGTTAAGTCTCTTCTCTCACCAATGTTCATTGCCACGTGTTGGAGCAAGACAGCTGTAGGCATTTGCCAGGGTTCAGGCTTCTGGGTTCCTCTCTTCCCGGGGCTGCGTTTCTCTCCAGGCTTAGCTCCTGTTTCTTCCACAAGGTCAGCTGTAGACAATCAGGCAAACGGCTTGCTTCTCTTCTCCTGGGGCCTTCTTTCCAATATCAAAACTGCTTCTCAAAAGACTGCTTCAACTGTCCTTTGCCTTGCCTTTTATATTTGATTCTCCACCCACCAAGGGGTGGGGCTCAACGCCCTAATCCTAACCTAATCATGCCCAGATTAACAGATCAGTTTACAAGCATGATTCAATTATATTTCTGGAATTCATAATTACATCAAACTGCCACAGTAGGCATCATAGAATGATTGGAAGAGTTGTTTGGAAGAGTTTAAGCAGGATTGGTGTTCTTTCTGGAATGTTTGGTAGAATTCAACTGTGAAGCCATCTGGTTCTGGGCTATTCTTAGTCGGGAGGTTTTTGATGACTGATTCTATCTCATTGTGATTGATCTGTTGAGTTCATCAATTTCTTCTTTTGTCAAGGTAGGCTGCTTGTGTGTTTCTAGGAATTTGTCCATTTCCTCCAAATTATCCTTTTTGTTGGCATATAAGTTTTCAAAGAATCCTTTTATGATACTCTTCATTTCTGTGGGGTCGGTGGTGATATCCCCTTCATAATTTCTAATTTTGTGTATTTGCATCTTCTCTCTTTTTTTCTTTGTTAATCTAGTTAAGGGTTTGTCACTTTTCTTGATCTTCTCAAAGAACCAGCTTTGGGTTTTGTTTATTTTTCTAGGACTTTCTTATTTTCTATTTCATTTAGTTCTGCTCTAATCTTTGTTATTTCCTTCTTTCTACTTCCTTTGGGGTTAGTTTGTTGTTTTTCTGAAGTCCTCCAGGTATGCATCTAGGTCTTTGATTTTAGCTCTTTCTTCTATTTTGATATATGCATTTATGTCTATGAAATTCACTCTCAGTACAGATTTTTCTGCATCACATAAGTTTTGATATGTTCTGTTTCATTTTCATTTATTTCAAGATAGTTACTGATTTCTTTTGAGATTTCCTCCTTAACCCATTGTTTGTCTAATAGTGTGTTGTTTAACTTCCATATCCTTGTACCTAACCTGGTCCTCTGGCCCTTACTTATTTACAGCTTCATTCCATTGTGGTTTGTGAATTTACTTTATAATACTTCAAGCTTTCTGAATTAATTGAGAATTTTTCTGTGGCCTAGCATATGTTCTATCTTGGAGTATGATCCATGTGCACTCGAGAAGAATATATATACCACTATATTTGGATATAGTGTTCTGTATATGCCTATTAGATCCAGATCCTCTAATGTATTTTTCAGTCTTTATTTCTTTATTGATTCTGTCTAGATGTTCTGTCTAATGGTAATAATGGTGTATTAAAGTCCAACACTATAATTGTATAGGCATCTATTTCTCCACTTAGTTTATCCAGTGTTTGCCTCATGTATTTGAGGTACCCTGGTTAGGAGCACAAATGTTTATGATTGTTCTTTCTTCTTTTAAGATTATCCCTTTTACTAATATATAGTGTCCATCTTTGTCTATTTTAATAGTTTTGCACTTAAAGTCTATTCTGTCTGATATTAGTATAGCTATTCCTGCCTTTTTTTGGTTATTATTTCCTTGTAAGATTTTTCTTCCAGCCATTCACTCTGTCTCCTAGAATCCCTGGGACTATGGTGGGATTTTTGTAGACAGCATATAGATTTGTACTAATGCTTTATCCATTCTGCCAATCTGTGTTTCTTGACTGATGAGGTTCATCCATTAACGATCAGTATTATTACTGTTAAGGAATTACTTACATTAGCCATATTTTCTTTGGGTTTATGTATGTCATATGTTGTTTTTATTTTCTTTTTGTCCTTTTAGTTTTTCTTACACTCTCCTCCAACTCTCTCTCTGCCGTGTTTTCCTTCCACCTGCAGAACTCCTTTTAGTATTTCTTGAAGGGCAGGTTTCTTATTGGCATATTCTCTTAATTTCTGTTTATCTGTGAATATTTTGAACTCTGCATCATTTTTAAATGCCAACTTTGCTTGATAGAGATTTTTTGGTTGGAAGTTTTTTTTTTCATTTAGTACCTTAACTATGTCATAGCACTGCTTTCCTGACTCCATGGTTTCAGATGATGCATCAGCACTTAACCTTATTGAGGTTCCCTTGTATGTAATGGTTTTCTTCTTTCTTGCTGCCTTCAGTATTTTCTCTTTGTCTTCAGCACTGAACAATTTCACAAGTATATGTTTTGGAGTAGGCCTGTTAGGATTTACACTCTTTGGCATGTGCTGTGCTTCCTGGATATGTACATCCAACTTCCTCCTAAAGGTTGGGAAGTTTTCAGCAATTGTTTCCTCCAACACCCCTTCTGCTCATTTTCCCTTCTCTTCTTCCTCTGGGATGCCTATTATGCATATGTTTTTTAGTTTGTGTTGTCATTCAATTCCCTAAGTCCCTGATGGTTTTTTTTCTGTCTTTTTATCTATCTGTTCTACTATCTGTTCGATTTAAGCTCTACTGTCTTCCACGTTGCTAATTCTTTCCTCTGCCTGTTCAAATGTGCTGTTATTTGCTTCCAGTGTCATTTATATTTCTTGGATTGTGCCATTTGTCACCGTCATATCCATTACCTTTTAAGGTATATTTACAATTTCTTCATTATGTTCTCCCAGTGTCTTCTCTTTTTTTTGGAGATAATTTTATTTTTTTTTTCATCATTGGAAAAATTTATTAATGAACAAAATTTAAAAAACATATTTACAATGACATTTAATATTCAAAGTCCAACAGAACAGTCTCTATAATAATTGCTTTAGTGGCTTCTAGGGAGCAAAATCTCTTTTCTCAGGACAGGGATGCTTAAACAAGATCTAGATATCATGGGTTGTCCTTTACACAAAGTCTTGCAAAGTTCAGTTAACTGATCACCAAATGCAGATTAATTTCTTATCTTCCAATTCACATTATATTTTTCTCTGTAATTAATTTTAAAACTGAGTTTGATGAATACCATTTTATATTGAACATCAATTTACATAATTATAATAGTCAATGTCTGTATGTCCATCCCCAGGTTTATCAGGGTTTCCAACATGTGCACACCCACAGCAGCTGGGGAAGTGCTGATTAACCAGACACAGCTGCTCCCTGCATCCTTCCTCTCCTCAGGCTTTCAGTCACCTCCAATTCATGTGCACATTCCTTCCATGGAATGTTTCTTTTTTTTATGGAGTAACCAGGGATTGAACCTGGGACCTCATTCATGAGATGAAGGCACTCAACATTTCTCCCCAATTCAGTTTTAAGAAATGGTCTTCCCTAAGCCATTTCATAAGGACTTGATCAAAGTCTTCTTTTGGGCATGACCCTAAGCATGAGTTAGGTAATTGGCAGGGCTTTATCCCACTCTAGGTGACTTTCTAAAGAAATATTGGCAATGGTTTCTTTCTTTTTTTTTTTTAAAGATACTTAGAATACATAAATGTTACACAAAAATTGTAGGGATTCTCATATGCCTCACCTCCCACTCCTCCTAAAACCTCCCCCATAAACAACCTTCATTAGTGTGGCACATCACCTGCAATAGATATATCAATCTTGGGGCTTTGCCACTAAGCATGGACCATAGTTCACATTGTAGACCACACTCTCACACTCAGTTCTGCATGTTATATGATGATATAAAAAGACCTATACCTGTCATTGCAATGTCACTCAGGATAATTCCCAAGTCCCCAAAAAGCCTCTGTATTACAACTGCTTTTCCCTCTCCCTGCCCCTAAAGCATCCGGTGGCCAATGACTCCACATTAATGTTGTAGTTACTCCCATTGCATGAATCACAATTTGTCACAGAATACCAGTAAGTCCACTCTTCCCCCAATCCTGAGGAATCTGAGTTGGTGATGTCCATTTCACCTCCAAGTGACAGGGGGCTTATATCTCATAGATAAGATGGATGGAATTATTCTGCCTGTAGCTGCAGACTCTCTCCATTCCCTTGGATGGCCATTGTCCATCATCATCTTCCCACCAGGTGTCCAGGGTGAGTCCATTGAGCTGTAGTGTAGGAGTTACAGCTCCACCAAGATTCCAGGCCCACCTGGCACATAGACAGCCCAAAGACTCTGGTCTCTGGAAGTACAACTACAAACTCTGGCAACATATATAGGTTTGAATAGAAGGGACAAATGGACCATGTGTAGGGAAGACATATTTGGGACCAACTCTGTCACTCTCAGGAGCAAAGATTCCTATGTAGGGCCCACTGATAATGTGCAAAACTCTGGGGCATCCTACCCTGATATAGGACCTGGGTGTCTCCAGAGCCCCCAGGAGCCCCTCTGTTAGGGTTGTATCCACATTGGAAGCCTATGAGGTCATATTGAGATGTGCATAAGCATTACCTCTGGGATGACATCCTGACTCAGTTTGAAGTTTCTTAGCCATATGAACTCATTTGTCTTTACCTTTTCCCCCCTTTATTCGAGATCTTTTTCCAATTGTATTGCCCATTGGCACTTCTTAGTAATCCATCATTGCCAAGGAGGCTCATCCCTGGGAGTCATATCCCATGCTGGGAGGAAGGTAATACATTCATATGCTGAGTTTGGCTTAGAAAGAGACCACATTTGAGCAACAAGGAGGCTCACAGGATGCAACCCTTAGGCATCCTATAAGAATAAGCTAAGTTTCAATTACACAAGCGAAGACTCATAAGGCCAGTAATCAATAACAAGAGCCCATCAGTGAATCATCCTCCTTTGCCAGACACTGCCCCTGCACTTGGGGGACTGTTATTACTCCCTTGGAGAATATGACAGAGCTCTCCAGGATGGGAATTCAGTATTCTCCCATTTATTGAGTGGTTCTCCACCCACTGTGACCATGCCCCATGAGTATTTGAACAATTTTTATACCTTTTATGTATATTCATGTGAACTTCCTCCCATGCAATCCCCATCCCTGATACCCCCCACTAACAATCCTTCTCTGCCCCAGTTGTAACCCTTCCGTGATCCAAAGCTTCTTTAAAGATGAAGCCAATACAATTGCCAAATACAATTAACAGGAAAATGAAATAATAATGATGTTTAAATGTAGAGAAAATACATGAAAACTTTAAAAAAAAACTAAAAATAAAATAAAATTAAAGGATTGGGTTATTCAAACAATGAAAAAAATTTTCTTTAAATTACAAAAAAAAATTTTTTTGTAATTTAAAGAAAATTTTTTTTTGACATTTTGCCTTTTATCACTGCATTATATGGTGTCCAGGATGTACCGTGGCACTTTTCCCTCCCTTCACAGTGTCTCACTATTTTTCATTTAATTTTCAAAGAAGATTTAGGTCACAGCAAAGTCACACACCAAATAAAAGACACACTCACATACCCAAACTCGTCCCCCTTTCTTCACCCAATATTAAAACCTTTTTGTATGTGGATGGTGGCATTGTTATAAATTCTATACAGATAGTGAAACATAGCTACTAAACATTGTCAATGGTTTATAGTATGGTATACATTTTAGATTGTACACTTTTATAAATTTTGATGATATTTAGTATGTCCTGTGTCCATCACTGTAAGGTAATGAAAAACATTTCCTCTGACCACTAAATACCCCCTGTTTGATCTGTTATGTTCCTCCCTCCCCATCCCCATGGGACCCATGATGACTCCCTGGCTTGATTCATTGGATGACAAGATTCATAGTTACATGCAACAACAGGTCATGACACACTGGTTTGTCCTCCCCTATTAGGAACTGCCCTTGCTCTTAAGAGATGCCAACCTGCCTCTTTCTGCTCTCGCCTCAGTATCCTGGGTATTCTAAGCCACCCTTCCCAATCTACCCATCAGTCAACCTTGCACCATCCAACCCAATATATCACTACAGTCATGTCTTATCCCTTCAATACATAACTACACTCTTTCACTTAACCATAGGTTACGTCCATATGGGTGGTGGTTCACAACTTTCTATTTTCTTTCTCTTCCTTGTTCACCTATCTTTCAGACATTAGCTCTCTGAGACAGCTCAATTTCCTTAATTCATATCACTGAGGTCATGTACTGTTCATCCTTCAATGCCTGGCTTGCTTCACTCAACATAAGGTCTTCCAGATTCATCCATGTTTTCCCATGTGTTAGCAATTTATTCCTTCTTACAGCTGAGTAATATTCCATTGAATGTATGTACCACATTTTGTTTATCCATTCATCTGTTGATGGGCACCTGGGTTGATTCCAACTTTTAGCAATCGTGAACAATGCCGCTATGAACATTGGTGTGCATATATCTGTTTGTGTCTTTATTTTCAGTTCTTCTGGGTATATACCCAGCAATGGAATTGCAGTCATATGGAAGACCTATAGTTAGTTTTTTGAGGAACTGCCAAACTGTCCTTCAGAGTGGCTGACCATTCCACAATCCTACCAGCAGTGGATGAGGGTTCCAATTCCTCCACTTTCTCTCCAACACTTATAGTCTGCTGTTTTTCAATAGCCACCATTCTATTGGCTGTAAGATGGTATTTTAACGTAGTTTTGATTTGCATTTTGCTAATAGCTAGAGATATCGAGCATTTTTTCATGTGCTTTTTAGCCATTTGTATTTCTTCCTTGGAGAAGTGTCTTTCAGTTACTTGCCCATTTTTAAAATGGGTTGTTAGACTTTTTATTTTCAAGTTGTAGGATTTCTTTATATATGCAGGATATTAGGGTCCTATCAGATATATGGTTGCCAAATATTTTCTCCCATTGGGTAAGCTGCTTTTTATTTTCTTGATACCATCTTTTGAGGTGCAAAAGCTTTTAATTTTGAGGAGATCCCATTTATCTATTTTTTCTTTTGCTGCTCATGCTTTGGGTGTGAAGTTCATGAAACCATTTCCTATTACAAGGTCCTTTAGATGCTTTGCTACATTTTCTTCCAAGGTCTTTATGGTCTTGGCTCTTATATTGGGATCTTTGATCCATCTTGAGTTGATGTTCATATAAGGTGTGAGATGGTGTTCCTCTCTCATTCTTTTGGATATGGATATCCAGTTCTCAATGCACCACTTGTTGAAGAGGCCATTCTCTCCCAAATGAATGGGCTTGGTGGCCTTGTTGAATATCAGATGACTGTATATGCAAGGATTTATATCAGGAATCTCAGTTTGGTTCCATTGGTCAATGTGTCTACACTTGTGCCAATACCATGCGATTTTCACAACTGTAGCTTTGTAGTATGCTTTAAAGTCAGGTAGTGTGATACCTCCATCTTCATTTTTCTTTTTTAATATTTCTTTGGTTATTCAGGGCCTCTTACCCTTCCAAATAATTTTTGTAGTTTGTTTTTCAAATTCCTTATAAATACAGTGTTGATTTCTAATGGGATTGCATTAAATTAGTAGATTAGTTTGGGTAGGATAGATATCTTGATGAGGTTTAGTCTTCCTATCTATGAACAGGGACTATTCTTCCATTTATTTAAGTCTTCTTCAGTTTCCTTTAACAGTATTGTGTAGTTTTCTTTATATAAGTCCCTTACATCTTTAGTTAAATTTATTCCTAGGTATTTGATTCTTTTAGTTACTATTGTAAATGGTATTTTTTTCTTGATTTCCTCCTCAGTTTGCTCATTATTGGTGTACAGAAATCCTACTCATTTTTGATCATTGATCCTATAGCCTGTGATGTTACTTAACTCCTTTATAAGTTTTAGAAGCTTTGAGGTAGATTTCTCAGTGCTTTCTACATATAGGATCATGTCATCTGCAAATAATGAAATTTTTACTTTTTCTTTTCCAATTTGGATACCTTTTATATATTTTTCTGGTTTCAGTGCTTGAACAAGTACTTCTAAGACAATGTTAAATAGGAGTGGTGATAGTGGGCATTCTTGTCTTGTTCCTGATTTCAGAGGGAAGGCTTTTAGGATTTCACCATTGAAGTTGATGTTAGCTTTGGGTTTTTCATACATGCCCTTTATCAGGAAAGAGTGCTGTATTTTGTTGAATGCTTTTAATGCATCTATAGAGATGATCATGTGATTTTTTTCTTTCAATCTGTTTATATGTTGTATTACATTGATTGATTTTCTTATGTTGAATCATCCTTGCATACCCGGGATGAATCCTACTTGGTCATGGTATATAATTCTTTTGATATGTTGTTAAATGCAATTAGCAAGTATTTTGTTGAGGATTTCACCATCTAGGTTTATTAGAGAAATTAGTCTGTAACTTTCCTTTCCTGTGTTATCTTTGTTTGGCTTTGGTACTAGAGTAATGTTGGCATCCTAGAATGAGTTAGGCAATGTTCCTTCTACTCCTATTTTTTTTGAAGAGCTTTAGCAGAATTGTTGTTAGCCCTTTCTGGAATATTTGGCAGAATTTATCTGTGAAGCCATGTGGTCCTGGGCTCTTCTTAGTTGGGAGGATTTTGATGACTGAGTCTATCTCTTTACTTGTAATTGGACTGTTGAGTTCATCAATTTCTTCTTTCATCAATGTAGGTTGTTTGTGAGTTTCTAGGAATTTGTGAGTTTGTAAGAATTTGTCCATTTCCTCTAAATTATCATTATTATATCATTGTTATATTAAAATAATGATCTAATTATCATTATTGTTGGCATATAATTTTTCAAAGTATCCTCTTATGATACTCTTATTTCTTTCTTGCTACTTTCTTTGGGGTTAGTTTGTTGTTGTTTTTCCAATCCTCCAGGTGTGCAGTTAGGTCTTCAATTTTAGCTCTTTCTTCTTTTTTAATGTACGCAATTATGGCTATGAATTTCCATTTCAGTACAACTTTGGCTGAATCCCATAGGTTTTGATATGTTGTGTTGTCATTTTCATTTGATTCAATGTAGTTACTGATTTCTTTTGAGATTTCTTCCTTGATCCACTGTTTGTCTAAGAGTGTGTTGTTTAGCTTCCATGTCTTTGTGCCTAATCTGGTTCTCTGGCCCTTAGTGATTTCCAATTTCATTCCATTGTGGTCAGAGATATTACTTTGTATAATCTCAGTCTTTCTCAATTCATTGAGATTTGTTCTGTGGCTTAGCATGTGGTCTATCTTGGAGTATGATCCATGTGCACTCAAGAAGAAGGTATATCCCTCTGTATTTGGGTGTAGTGTTCTGTATATGTCTATTAGGTCCAGGTACTCTAATGTATTATTCAGAGTATTGGTTTCTTTATTGATTCTCTGTCTAGATGTTCTGTATAATGCTGATAATGGTGTATTAAAGTCCCACACTATAAATGTGGAGGCATATATTTCTCCAATTAGTTTTTCGAATGTTTGCCTCATGTATTTTGAGACACCCTGATTAGATGCATAAATATTTATGATTGTTCTTACTTCTTGGAAGATTACCCCTTTTATTAATATATAGTGTCCATCTTTGTCTCTTACAATAGTTTTACATTTAAAGTCTATTTTGTCTGATATTAGGATAGCTACTTCAGCCCTTTTTTGGTTATTGTTTGTATGTAAAATTGTTTTCCAGCCATTCACTTACAGCCTCCTTAAATCCCTGGGTCTAAGGTGGATTTCTTGTAGACAACATATAGATGGGTCATATTTCTTTATTTTGCCAATCTGTTTCTCTTGACTGGTGAGTTTAACCCATTAACATTCAATGTTATTACTCTCAATGAATTTCTTGCATCAGCCATATTTTCTTTGGGTTTATGTATGTCATATGTTGTTTTTATCTGTCTTTTTGTCTTTTTAGTTGTTCTTACACTCTCCTTGAACTCTTTCTCTCCTGTTTTTTTTCTTTCACCCAATAGAACTTTCTTTAGTATTTCTTGAAGTGCAGTTTTCTTATTGGCATATTCTCTTAATTTCTGTTTATCTGTGAATATTTTGAACTATCCATTATTTTTGAATGCCAGCTTATCTGGATAGAGAATTTGTGGCTGTAAGTTTTTTTCTTTTAGTACCTTGACTATGTCATACCACTTTCTTCTTATTACCAAGGTTTCAGATGAGAAATCAGCACTTAATCTTATTGTGCTTCCCTTGTATGTGATGATTTTCTTTTCTCTTGCTGCCTTGAGTATTTTCCCTTTGTCTTGAGCATTGGACATTTTGATAATTATATGTCTTGGAGTTGGCCTGTTTGGATTTATACTGTTTGGGGTTTGCTGTACTTCCTGTACATGTACATCCATCTCCTTCAATAGAGTTGGGGATTTTTCAGCCATTATTTCCTTCAACACTCCTTTTGTTCCCTTTCCCTTCTCTTCTCCTTCTGGAATACCTATAATGTGTATGTTTATGTGTTTTGTGTTGTCAGTTAAATCCCTAAATCCCTGCTGGATTTCTTCTATCTTTTTATCTATCTGTTCTGCTATCTGTTTGATTTCAGTTGTACTGTCTTACACTTCACTAATTGGATGTGTCAAAATCTGCTGTTATGTGAATCCAGCGTCTTTTTGATTTCTTGGATTGTGCCATTCATCACCATCATATCTGATATCTTGTTATGTATTTTTACAATTTTTAAGTATGTTCTCCCATTGTCTTCTTAAAATCTTTAATCTCTTTCTTCACTTCATTAAGTTGGTCCATGATATTTGTTTGGACAGCTTTGACTAGTTATTCTATGTTCTGCATCTCTTCCTGGTTTTTAGTTTGATCATTGGAATGTTCCATGTCTTCCTGTTTCTTAGTATGGTTTGTAATTTTTTTCTTGCCCTCTGGTCATCTTTTTATCTTGATGGATTTATTCAGTTGACTAGCTTCTCTCTCTGCTCTAGAGTTTTATTTAGCTGGTGGTTCTGTGTGTGTGTTAAGTTTTCTCTTTGACATTTTGTTCTTCTTGTATTTCCTTGCTTTTTTCTATGTTCCCTTGAAGAAAAAGTATTAGGCCAGAGGAATCAAAAGAGGTAAGAAAGGAAAAAGGATAATAGAAATATTGATTAAAGTTAGAAGAGTGGCTGTATCTGACTTAGTAAAATGAATATTTAACTCATGTAGGCAGTGTAGAAAAATAGGGGGAAAAAAGTGGCTTCATTATAATGGAATGGGAAACCAAATAGAGAAAAATATATAGAATGATTTAAAAAGCCAGAATGATGAGGAGAGAGGGAAAGAGTAAAGAAATGGCTCAAAGGTAAAAGTTAATAATAATAAAAGAAGAAAACAGAATAGACAAGATAGAAATTGACATCCATGAAGTTGAGGACTAATGAAAAAAGATGGATTGTAAGAACCACAACAGAAAGCAGAAGGTGGAAAGATGAAGGAAGGAAAAGAGATAGCACTGGTAGACAATATCACTATACACAGAGAATGGAAAAATCAAGGAAGAAGAAGCACAGCAAAGAGGAAACAAGGTAGAAGCACCTAAAGGGGGGGGGGGAGGAAAGAGGAAAGAAAAGCAAGAAACAAACAAAGAAAGAAAAACCAAATGAACACACAAGCAAAGCAGTTAAACAAAGTTAAGGAAGAACAGCATTCCTTCTTTGGCCCTTGTGGAGCATCTCAGCCTGTGTTCATCAATCAATTACCCTGCAGCCTTCTCTCTGAAGCTTTTGAGGCAGACTTTAGTGATTAAATTAAGTTAAATTTTTTTCTTTTGTAGAAATAAGGTACCCAAATGTACGCCTCTTCTGTACCACCCCCTCTGCTGAGGGGACTCTAAATAGGCTCATGGAAAGTTATCAAACACTTCCCAAAGCCTGGCCCCCCAGGGGAGCTGAGACTCTGACACTCAGTGTGGAATTATAAAATTGGCTGGCTCTACCCCATCCCGAGCCAAGCCTCTGTGTCCCATGGCTGTGAGGTAAATCAGTCTTCCTCAGCAGATTCACCTCTCCCCTCAGCCCAGCACCACTTCTAACAAGCTTGTTTGCTCCCAAAATGCTGCAAGGGGGTCCAGGCAGCCAAACTGACAGGAAAAAAAATCCCTCTCACCCTTTGCCAAGACCCTCCCACTCTCAGAGAATGCTCCCTTTCACTGGGTTGCTGGGAGGGTGGGGCTTAGCCATCTGCATCTACAATTTCTAGCTGGGGAAAAAAACTCCCAATTTTATATTGAGCAGTCCACCTCACTGTCCAGCTCCCTCCAGATCGATGTCCCCAAGGTTCTCGCTCTGCAGGCTCCCAGAAGAAACCACCTGGTCAGGATCCTCTCCCCAATCAGCCATCCTCCATGAGAGAAATGTTGAGTGCCCACCTAAACCGACACCATCTTCCTTCTTAATATCCTTAACCTCTTCATTCTTTTCATTGAGTTGGTCCATGATATTTGCTTGGACAGCTTTGATTAATTGTTTGATGTTTTGCATCTCTTCCTGGTTTTTCATTTGTTCATTGGACTGGGCCATATCTTCCTGTTTCTTGGTCTGGTTTGTAATTATTTTTGCCACCTGGTCATCTTTTTATCTTGATGGGTTTATTCAGTTGATTAAATTCTCTCTATACTCTAAGGTTTTATTTAGCTGCTGATTTTGTGTGTGTGTTAAGATTCCTCTTTGATATTTTGTTCTTCTTGTTCTATTTCCTTGCTGTTTTCTATGTTCCCTTGAAGAAAATGATTAGCATCAGAGAAAATGAAAGAGGTAAGAAATGAAAAAGGATAATAGTAATAATAATAGTAAAACTTAGAAATGGAACTGTATATGACCTAGGAAAATGAATATTAACCGATGTAAGCAGTGTAGAGTAATAGGAATTAAAAAGGGAGTACCTACAATGAAATGGGAAACTGAATAGAGAAAAATATATAGAACGAATTAAGAGACCAGAATGATGAGGAGAGAGGGAAAGAAAAAAGAAAGGACAAAAAGGAATAAAGTTAATAAAAGAAAGAAAACAAAATAGATGAGATAGAAATAAAAACCAGAAGAATTGAAGACTAAATAAAGAGAGGTGGAATGTAGGAACAACAACAGAAAGCAGAAGATAGAAAGATGAAGGAAGGAAAAGTGTTAGCATTCGTAGACAAAATTGGCATACACAGAAAAGGGATAATCAAGGAAGAAGAAAGATAGTAAACAAGAAACAAGTCAGGAGCACCTAATTAAAGAAGAAAAAAAGTGGTGGGGGAGAAAGATTAAAGAAAAACAAGAAAATAAAAAGTTAAAAAAAAAAAAACCACACAAGCCAGCAGTCAAACAAAATCGAAGGAAGAATAATATTCCCTCTTAGGCCCCTGTGGAGCGTCTCATGCTCATGCTAGTGGTGTTCATCAATCAGTTACTCTTCATCCTTCCCTCTGCAGGATTTGAAGTAGGTTTTAGTGAGTAAAGTAAGTCAATTTTTTTAAGAAAGTAACTTTTTTTTTAAAGTAAAATAAGAGACCTAATAGAAGATATACAAAATAATGGCTACATTTTCCCTGTCCTAAAGTATCAGCTGGATGTTTGATATACCATTGGATCACTACTCTAAAAGGAGCCAAGAATCAAACTAGGGACCTTGTATATTCAAGGCAGAAACTCTTCCACTGAGCTAAACTTTCCTGTTGGGTCAGTAAGTCCTTCAGATAGTTATACAGTCACTTTCCCTGTGGCAGATTGACTCTTTGCAGTTGGATAAATTCCTGTTGATTAGGAGTCTGTCCCTGCCCCCTTTCTATTTTTATTGCTCTCTCCCAGGGCAGCAGGAACAATAGCCTGTGAAAGGGTCAGGTTTACTTCCCTTTTGAAATTCAAATGGTACCCTGGTGGCTGAACTCACTTCAAAGAAATGACTCTCAACCCTCTTCCAGACCTCCCTCTCCCCCCAGGATATGCTAAATATGCTCTTGCACTTTCTATTGCCTGTCTCCCTTAGGAGTTTGAAATTTGGAAAATTTTCAGCAGAGGACTAGTCAATTGACTGACTCTGCCCTCTTCAAGCCAAATTTCTCTATCTCAGGGTGGTTAGGTAAATCAGGCTGCCTCACAGATTTGCCTCTCCCCTTTTCCTGGTGCCACCTTGAGCCAGCTAGTATGTTCCACAAAGCTCAAAGGGTGTCCAGACAACCAAACCTACAGAAAGTAAAACCCTATCCACCATTCTCCAAAACCCTCCAAGTCTTGGAGAATGCTCCCTCCTGCTGGGTGACTGGTGGGCATCAGGGCTCAGAGCTCACAGCAGTTTTGACTTGAGAGTGAGTCTTAGCCATCCCACACTTTCCTGCCTCAGAGGAAAGAACCTCAGGGTTTTACTTTGAACAATTTATCTCTTTGTCCAGCTCTCTCCAGATCAATGCCCTGAAGCCTCCTGCTCTGTGGGTTCCCCAAACAGCTCACTCAGACAGGATCCTGCCACACTCATTCATTTTTTGTGAGAGAGATAGTGAGTCCACCTTTAAACTGATGCCATCTTGCCAACCCCCTGACATTAAGTTTTTAAAATGATAAGTAGAAAATCTTTAAATGTTTTTGCATTAGTTATTCAAACTATAACTACTAATATGTCCAAAAATAAATTTGAAATAAAAATTAGAAGTAAATTTGAAATAATACTTAGAATATAGCATATCAAACCTGGCAGGATGCAGGGAGTGGACATGGCTCAAGTGGTTGAGTGTCTGCTTCCCACATGGAAGGTCCTAAGTTTGGTTCCTGGTGCCTACTAAAGACAACAACAACAACAACAAACAAGAAAATAGATAAGAAAACCAAGTTGGGGTAGCCAGTGTAACTCAGTGGTTGAGCGCCAGCTTCTCACATAAGAGGTCCTGTGATCAATCCCCGGCACCCATACCTAAAAACAGAACAAATCAAAAAAACCTGTTGGGATGCAACAAAAGCCTTGCTTAGAGGAAGTTATACAGAAGCAAATATTATATAACAGAAAAAAAGAAAAACTGAAAAACAGTGATGTAAACACTATCTCAAGTGTTAGAAAAACAACAAATTACAAATAAAAACACAAAATCCAAATAAAGAAATCATTAAGACAAATACATAAATTAACAAAATAGGAAATAAATACATAATAGAGTTTCAGCATCTCATCCTGTAGTATGACTGCAACCATGTCTCAGGTTGTGTACTTATCTCATTTCTCATTTCCCTGTTTCTTAATAAACTTTTTACTCTAGTACCTAATCTATGGCATGTCCTTAAATTCTTTTCTATGACATAGTCAAGAACCCGGAAGCCCAGAACTGCCATCATATTTGGTGAACAAAGCCAGGAGACAAAGAAGAAAATAATCCTCCCCCAAACCAACTGAAGACTGGTGAGTCCCACCTAGACCGTGGTCACAAGGTCCCAATTGGAAAACTTTCTGGGGTCAAGAGGAATCCCCAGATACCTACAAACAAAAGGTTTCCTCATTGGGCTCTTCAGAGCTAATAGGCAGGGATCATAATGCAACCAATCATAACAACAAACAGCTGGGGCTCCTCCTCAATATTAGGGAAGGGAAGGAGGAAAGGTCTTTAAAAGGCTGATTCTGGGACCCCACATGCATGTCTCCTCCTGTAACATGACCCCAACCCCTGTCTTGGGATGTGAGCATATCAGATTTATAGTGTTCTTTTTCTTAATAAACTACTCTGCATACCTTGAAAATAGAGTTTCAAAATGCCAAAAATTAATACTTAAAAAACTAATACCACCTGTTAAGTTTGGCAGTTTGATGTAATTATGAATTCCAAAAATAGATATTGGATCATGCTTGTAAACTGCTCTGCTAATCTGGGCATGATTTTAGTTGTGATTAGGGTATTAACTGGGCCATGTCGGTAGGGCATTGAGCCCCAACCCTTGGTGGGTGGGGGAATCAAAGATAAGAAACATGGCAAAGGAGAGTATTGGAGCAGTTTTGATGTTGGAGTCTTGAGCTGGAGCCCCGGGAAGTAAGAAAGCATGGGCGTGAGGAAGGAGAGAAGGCCCCAGGATAGAAACAAGCCATTCCCCTGATAGTCTACAGCTGGCCTTGTGGAGAGAAGCTAAGCCTAGAGAGCCTCATAGTCTACATCTGACCTTGTGGAGGAGAGAAAGAAGCTAAGCCCAGAGAGAAACACAGCCCCTGAAAGAGAGGAACTCAAGAAGGCTGAACCCTGGCAAATGTCAGCAGCTGTCTTGCTACAATACATGGCAATGGACTTTGGTGAGGGAAGAAACTTATGATTTATGGCCTAGTAACTGTGGACTTCTACCCCAAATAAGTACCCATTATAAAGACCAACCTATTTCTGGTATTTTGCATCAGCACCCCTTTGGCTGACTAATATACCACCTGATAACAAATGAATTTATAAAACATTTGGAAGAAATAACCTATATTAGGAATGAAGAAAAATTAACAAAAATATATATTTTATAAGAAAATACAATGTTACATTTTATAGTAATGAATATAATACTTTATATTAAATTGACAAATTCCCAGAAAACAAAAACTGACAAAACTGATAGAAGAAAGACTATAAAATATGACTAGTAGTATTTCCTTAGTTAATTAAAATTTTGGAAATTATAGAAATTAATCAGTACAAAGAAAAATTCATGGAAGGATGGGATCACCAATAACACTTAAAAATTTAAGGAAGAAATTTTGGGTTATTTAAGGAATGCATGTTTAATTATATTTAACTTTTATAAATTAATTTTCATAATAGGTTCAGAGTACATCTTAGCATTAAATAAGATAAATATCCAATGGTCATCTCAAGAAAGCAGCTTAATGTAGTAAATTTAAATTTAAATTTCTATGGACTCAGCCTATATCAGATCAGTTTTGTGAATTGGGTACCCTTTCCAAGTCATTGTCAGCTCTACAGGACTCTTTGTGATGGTTGACTTGTCTCTCCTGTCCCATACAAATACTTAAAACTGTGTGATTATATTAGTATAAAATCAGAAACTGACAAAATAGCATGTGCAATTAGAAATTAGGAGAGTAGTCACTGGATGGGGCCATGCAGGGTGGGTGTAAGTCACAGGAAGGGAAAAGTAAGAAATTTTAGAGTAGCAGCAATAATCCACTTCTTGATACATAGGCTAATAAGAAAGATGTGCTCAGTTTGTGAAAAGTCATTCAAAATAAGTGCAAATGTCTTTATTTTAATTTCAATAAAATTCTTAAAAGTTAAGAAAACCTAAAAATATTTAATACATAGAAGACAGTATTATTGAATATTTAGTATATATAAAATAACATGAAATATGAGAGATATAAACCCAAATATGTTTTATTTGGCAATAAATTTAAAAGGCCTTAAATAATCTATTACAATATACTATAACATTATGTCAGATCATAAATATAAATTCAAGTCTCCACTAAGTATTTTTACTATGACCACTAATGTAATTAGGCAATAAGCTTCAAAATAAAAGTATGGGCAAAAGAAGCTACAAAGAAAACATGGAGAAATCAAAACCTATTAAATAATACAGTCAGGACACTGTTAAAAATGTAATAATATATAATTTACTTTTAAAATATAAACAAAATAGTCCATTCCAATTTGGATTTAAAAACTCTTTAATATTAATAAAATTGACAAAAGTCTAAAATCAATGATAAAAATATATAGTGGAATCAACATAATACAGGTTAAGCAAAGTAAACAAAACAAAACATGTACTTTAATACTTTTTTCTGTAATACTGTAATGCTAGATAAAATCAGTGGCAGAATAAAGTGAAAGAAATTGAAAGGAATTAAAGAATAACATGGTAATTAGGCAACTAGAAAACAAGGTTAGTAAAAATAATTTTTACTACTTCTTTGGAATTAATCAACACTATAATAATATAGAATAAATTTCCTTCTAACCTAATCAAGGGGGAAAAAAGGAGAAACAAAATGAAGAATCATCAAGAATCTTAAGATCTCACCACAGAATTATATTTAAGTAAATTAGAACATATAGAAGAAATGAAGTATCTTAACAAATTATTGTTTACCATTGCTTGCAAAAAAAGCAATTACTCTGACAAGTTTATATGGAGGATACAGAGAGATTTCAAAGTCCTTCTAGATTGCATGGAAGAATTAACTTTTTCACCTTTTTATTGAATTATAAAATACATAAATTATATAATATATAAATTATATCATATGTATACAGCTTAATGAATATATCCACAGAAACTGTACTTAGATCAAACTATGGAAGATCTCCACCCTTCAAGTAAATCTCATAATACTTTGTAGTTGATATTGTCCTGAAGTAGCCACTTTCTGACTTTTCAAAATATCAATTACTTTTGTGGGGTTTTTTTTTGCACTCTTTATTATGGAATTATATTATATGTCCTCTTTTTGTAACTGCTTTATTTTACTTACTCTAATGTCTGTGAGATTCTTTCATTGTTTTCCTTTTAGGAATTTGTCCATTTCACCTACTTTTAAAATTCATTGGCATAAAGATATTCATAATACTCATGTTATGTCTGTACTCCCTCTTTAATATCTTTTTTTTTTTTCATTTCTGATATTGGATATCTATGTCATCCTCCTCCCTGACAAAGAGTAATCTTTTGTAAACCAGAATTTTTTCTTTGTTTATTGTTCTATTTAATGTTAATTTTCTATTTTATGTATGTATGTATGTATGTGTATATATATATATAATTTTTATCTACTTCCTATGAGTTAACTGGCTTTTTCCCCTTTTCCTACTAACTCTTGAGATGGATACTTCAATCTTTGACTTTTAAGCCTCTCTTCTTTGACATTGCCTCCATTTAAGGCTATAAAATTTCTTCTTATAACAGCATTACCTGCAGAAGCAAATTGTGATGTCTGGTATTTTCTATATCAAGACTTTTAAAATATTTTTTCACCTTTAAACACTTCTCCTTTATATCACAATACTTGAGATGTTTGCTGCTATTTTTCAGAAATATAAGGATATTACATTTATATTTGTTATTGATTTATAAATAAATTCCACAGTAGTTAGTGAACAAACTATATGATTTCAATTTTTAAATGTCTCATCATATCCATCATGTGCAGCTGTTCTCTGTTTAACAATTATATCAAGTATGTTAACAATATCTTCAAATCTTCTAGGTTTTTCTGAAATTTTTTGAAGGCAGGTAGATTTTTCATTTAGTAAGAGAGGGCTGTGTTAAAATTTCCCAATGTTATTATTAATTTCTAACTTTCCTATTATATTTGGATAATATATTTTGAGGTTATATAATTAGGTTCATCGATTTAAAAGTTGTTAAATATTCCTTGTGAATTGAAATTCATCAATAAAAAAATATCTCTTCATCTTTTTAATGTTTCTATTCCCTTAAAATCTACATTGTCAATTACTGTCGATGAACACACCACCCTTAATAAAACCCTAGTGCTGTCCATTGGTAGTGAATATAAAGTACTAAACAAGGTAATTCACTTTCTCGCTCACTCTCTTTCTCCTCAACCACTCTTAAAATGCAATTGCCTGGTGAAAGGGGCAAGATGGTGTTAGAGTAAGGAGCCCCAAGAGTAAGATTGTCCTACAGTGCATTTATTAATCACCCAGAGCAATCTAAATCACCTGTTTGGGGGGACAGGAGACCATAAGAGCATCCTACAACATCCTTTGAAATATGAAAGGAGGAGACTGCCATTCTGCAGTGAAGATTCATGAGTAAAGCAGTCAACACCATGGAGGGCAGTGTTCATCCCCCACTGGCAGCACAAGCTGCCTCAGGAGCTATTCCCTGGCTGGAGTTGGAAGGTCCATTTCCCAAACATGGGTGAGGAAGAGACAGCCAGGCACTGATTACAGCTACTCAGTAGGAAATTTGTCTCACTAAAGTCCAGTCCTAAGAACAGACAAAGTGTGAGTGTGTCCAAGTCATAAAGATGCCAGTAGCCTCCATTTTAACTCAACCTCGAGCATGCAGGGCAGTAGGGCTGACAAGAAATTGCAGTGAAAGTAGGGACTGGCTTCTTTCTACTCAGGTTGCATTGCCTAGTCTCCAGCCCCACCTCTGGCAGGTGTTTTCAGTTCACACAGACTAGATTGGTACGCAAGCCTGTGGATACATCTCCATCCCCAATAAAATTTGAAGGGTGCAGCTTTTCCTCAATTTCTCTGGGAAAGCTCAGGTGCTTTTGGCCTGCATGGACTAGAGCTTTTGGCACTCCTGTGGCTCCATCCCCACCCCTGAGAGGGCAAAAGGGCCTGTGTTCCCTCAGCCTCTCCAGGCAACTGCAGTCACTTCCAGACTGCATGAATTAGACTTTTGAAATATCTCTGAATCTATCCTACCTCCTGACAGAGTAGGAGGAAGGACTATGCTTCCTCACACTCCCTGGGCAATTGCAGTCACTTTTGGTCCATATGAATTAGATTATTGGGCACATCTGTGGCTTCATCCCTACCCCTGACAGAACAGGAGGACGGACAGCATTCCCTCACACTCCTTGTGCAACTACAGTCATATTTGACCTGCATCAACTAGATTTCTGGGCACCCCAGATGTTTCATTCCCACCCCTGACATATTAGGAGGAGGGCTGGTGTTTCAGTAGTCTACTATTGTGAGCAACTGTGGTCAGTTCTGACTCACACAGACTAGGTTTTTGCCCACATCTGTACCTCCATCCCTGCACCAGGGTAAGTAGGAAGAGGGATGGAGCACCATTAACTTCTCTGGCCAACTAAAGATGATCTTGGCCTGCATGGCTTGGATTACTGCACACTGCTTCATCTCCTTCCATAACCTGGCTGGGGAGAAAGGTGGGAGCAGCTTGGTCAGTTCCTGGGGCAATATGGGCTTCTTCAGCCTCCACAGCTTACAGTACCAGCTGCATCCTTGGCTCCTGTTGCACAACCAGCAAGAGAGAAAGGGCAAGAAACAGATGAATAAGACCTGAAAAAAACTCAGTTTGACTACACAAGTCACAACAAAGTTCCAAACTAAGATGAGCCAAGTATCCAAGAGGGGCTTAAGCACAAAGCCAATCAAATATAAGGCCCTAGACTAAAAAAAAGAAACAAAGCCAATAATAAATAATAAATACATGTACTAAATCAGATGCTGAGACACCAACAATAAATTATAATCCATATTGACCAATGGAACTAATGAAGAACTCAAATGTCAACCTTCACATCTATGATCAAGTGATTTTTTTAAAAAGTCTGTCAAATACAGCTCGGTCTGAACAGTCTATTCAACAAATGGTGCTAGGAGAACTGGATATCCATATTCAAAGGAAGGAAAATGGATCCCTATTTCACACCTTATACAAAAATTTACTCAAAATGGAACAGGGACATAAATGTAAAAGCTGAAACCATAAAAATCTCGATCTTGTGGTAGTCAGTAGTTTCTTAAACCTTACACTTGTATGAGGATATGCATGTTTGTTTTCTAAATTCACAACTTTTACTATACACCTATTGTTTGTGTACACTCATGTATGAATGATATATTTCAGTAAAATGCTAATAAGAAAAGAATATGAGCTCAAAATAATTGTAATCCATATCAAGAAACAAGAAGTTCCCAGTCAAAGGGAAAAAACTAAGCATCCAGATGACAGGAAAAGAGATAAGAAAGCATAAATGTTCAAATAAATCTCCTCAGTAAATTCAAGGAGATGGCTAAAAAGATTAAGAACATTAAGAAGACAGTAGGTGAGCATGAAGAAGAATTTGGCATACATAGAAAAATAACATATATTATGGGAATGAAAGTCACAATAACTAAAATAAAAATAAAGGAATATAACAGCAGATTTAAAGAAGCAGAAGACAAGATCTGTGAGCTTCCAGATATGGCCTCTGAAAATGAACATACAAAAGAATAGATTAAAAAAAGAATGAAAACATTTGAACATAATTTCAGGGAATTAAATGACAGCAAGAAACATGCAAAAATGTGTTTTATGAGTGTCCTAGAAGGAGAAGAAAAAGGAAAAGGGGCAGAAGGAGTATTTGAGGAAATAATGGTAGAAAATTTTCCAACCCTATTGAAAGACATACATATCCATTTCCAAGAAGGACAGCATACTCCCATCTAAAAATCCAAATAGACCTATTCCAAGACACATACCAATCAGAATATCAAATGCCAAAGACAAACAGAATCCTGAGAGCAGCAAGAGAAAAGCAATTCTTCACATACAAGGGATGCCCAATAAGATTAAGTGTGACTTTCTCATCAGAGCTATAAAGACTAGAAGAAAGTGGTATGGTATATTTAAGATAGTGAAAGAGAAAAACTGCCATCCAAGAATGTTATATTTGGCAAGAATGTCATTCAAAAATGTGGGAAATCTTAAAATATTCACAAATAAACAAAAACTGAGGGAGTTTGAAATGAAGAGACCAGCTTTGCAGTAAATACTAAAGGGAGTGCTACAGCCTGAAAAGAAAAACTGGAGATCAAGGCTTGTAAGAGAATCTAGAAATGAATATTATATGAGTAAAAGTAACTCAAAGCATAAAAACAGTGGTGAAAACAAGATATTACAGATAAAACTCAAAGGACAAGATGGGTGGAATAAAAACTGCCTGTAAAGTAATAACATTGAATGTTAATTGATTAAACTCCCCAGTCAAAAGAAACAGACTGGCAGAATGGATAAAGAAATCTAAGCTTTCTATATGCTGTCTGCAAAAACCTCACCTTAGTCACAAGGTGGTAAATGGATTGAAAGTGAAAGTCTGGGAAAAGATATTCCATGCATACATTAACCAAAAAAACCTGGATTGGCTATATGTATATCAGATGAAATAGACTTTAAGCAAAGCTATAATTAGATACTAGAAACAGACCTTTACACCCATGGTCAAATGATGTTTGATAAGGCTGTCAAACCCACCCAGCTGGGGCAGGACAGTCTATTCAACAAATGGTCCTGGGACAACTTGATATCCAGGTCAAAATGAAAGAAAGAGGATCCCTATCTCACACTTTATACAAAAATTAATCAAAATAGAATGTATTAGTCAGGTTTCTCTCAGGAAAAAGAATCGACAGGAGATATCTGTCAAAAATATGAGATTTTATGAGTCTGTCATGTGAACGTGGGGATGCACAAGTCCAGGTTCCACAGGCAGGAAGCAATCCAGGGTCTCTGATGAAAGTCCAATGAAAGGCTCTTGATGAGTTTCTGGGAGAAGTTGGCTGTCCAAAGATGAGCTTGGAAATTCTCCCTGAATGTTGAAATCACTTCCCCTTTTAAGGCATTCAACTGATTGGATAAAAGCATCAACAATTGCTGATGCAATCTCCCTGATTAATGCAGATATAATCAGCCATCCATGCAGTAAACTCACTGGTGATCAAAATCCATAAATGCTCTTGTATTACAATTAGCTCAGTGATTCCTGGACCTAACACCTGGACACAATTACCTGGCTGAGCTGACACATTAACCTAACCATCACAGTTCACCCCTTGTCAACTCAGCAACCATGCATATTACCCTGAACCATACTTACTCTCTAAGTAAAAACAATAACAGACAAGCATCATATATATTTCTGCCTAACAATATTCAACTCCCCTGCGTACAACTGGAAATGCATTAATTCCCCACAGAATAGGGTGCAAGTCCTTGGGAAATATTCACTCTTAAACTTAACATCCTTAAATATTTTGACGTGAAATTAATACAACTTTTCATATGATAGGGGAAAAGGTTGGGGAAGAAAACAAAGAAATTCATTTTGTGAACATATACAATCATACTCATAATGAAACAAGGAAGAAGTGTTCATAACTGTTACAGTCCTCATTTCTGTAACTGGTCAAGTGGTCAAAGTTGATATTTATCACTACCTTCTTCCACTACCCATTCCATGTTCCCATTATCTTCAGCATACACTTCAGCTGACCGTGGTTCTTTGCCTGGGTGGGTGACCCAAATTTTCATTCCTGAAGATTCTGGGCCATTGTTAGTTCTGCTAGAATTTGTTTGTTGCAATTTTCCATTGACTTTAATCACAGGGTATGGCAGTACTAGGAGATGCCTTAGAGGATCTCGTGCATTCCAGGCAAACTCTTCTTTGCCTCCATTATGTAGATGTAGTCCTATTTCCCCTTGATAGTCAGGATCAAGCACCCCAGCCAGTATGGTAATTCCCTTCTTTGCCTGTTGATTCACAGGTAAGAGGAGCCCAAAGTGACCAGGTGGCAGTCTTAGCTTCAAGTTCAATGGAATCATTTTTGTGTTCCCTGGTGGCAACACTCCTCCTTTTGAGACTAAAACCTGTAGACCAGCAGAGCTTAAGGTTGCAGAAACAGGAAGCAAAAATTTTCCTAGTGAATCACTAGGGGTAATAGTGAGTGGTGCCACTCCCATTTCCACCCCTTGATTCCTGGAACCATGAATCCTGGTTATGTGAGAAACAGCACCATAGAGATGATGCTGATTTAGAGCATGAACAGCCTCCTGGAGAACATTGCCCCATCCCTGCAAGGTATTGACTTCCACTCTTGGTATCAAGCTGTATTAATCAAGGTTCTCTCAGGAAACAGAATCAACAGGAGATATCTGTCAATAATATGAGATTTTATAAGAGTCTCTCACATGACCGTGATAATGCACAAGTCTAGGTTCCACTGGCAGGCTGCAAACCAGGGGATCTGATGAAAGTCCAATGAAAGGCCCTTGATGAGTTTCTGGGAGAAGTTGGCTGTCCAAAGATGAGCTGGGAAATTCTCTCTGAATGTTGAAAACACTTCCCCTTTTAAGGCATTCAAGTGATTGGATAAAAACATTACACATTGCTCATGCTATCTTCCCGAATGATGCAGATGTAATCAGCCATCCATGCAGTAAACTCACTGGTGATCAAAGTCCATAAATGTTCTTGTATTACAATTATCCCAGTGACTCCTGGACCTAACACCTGGACACAATTACCTGGCCGAGTTGACACATTAACCTAACCATCACATGGATCAAATACCTAAATATAAAAACAACAACCATAAAAGTCCCAGAAGAAAATGTACGGAAAGACCTTCAAAACATGGTGGTAGGCAGTGGACTCTTATATAATAAACCAAAAGAATGAACAACAAAAGAAATAATGGATAAAAGGGATCTTCTCAAACTTAAGACATTTTTGTGCTTCAAACAACTTTGGCAATAAGGTGAAAAGCCAACCCACTCAGTAGAAGAAATTATTTGGAAACCACATATACAATAAAGGTCTGATTTACATGTTATATAGAAAGATCATACAGCTCAACAATAAAAGGAAAAGCAGCCCAATTAAAACATGGACAGATATCTTAAATAGACATATCTCCAAAGAGGAAATGCAAATGGTGAAAAAGCACTTTAAAAATATTCAATATTACTAGCTATTCGGGAATTGTAAATCAAAACTACAATGACATGTCATCTCCCAACTTGTAGAATGGCCATTTAAAAAAAAAAGAAACAAAGAAAACAGGAAGATGGCATCAGATTATGTACGTGGGGCTCAACTTTCTCACAAAAACAATGGAGAAAGAGCCAAAAGTTGTCTGAAGAATCTGCTTTGGGGGTCAGCACATCAGGACAGTGCTGTACAATTTCCAGGAAGGTGGGGGACAGAGAGATGAAGAACCTGGAACAACAAACATGAGATCCCAAACCCCTGTAGAAGTTGGGAATGGCTCTCCTCTCCTACTTCCAAGATATGAAGCTTGGGTAAAAGTCCTGGATGCCTAGAGCTGATGGAAAGGGGAACAGATAATCTTCAAACCTGCCACCTATTACAAGGGAAGAGGGTTCTGGCAAGGGGTGGGGAGGGGTTTCCTTTCTGTGGGTTGGTTACCTGGACCCCCTTAGAGCTTTAGGGAGCACACTAGCTAGGTTGAAGTGGTACCAGGCTGAGGGGAGAGGCAAATCTGCTGAGGAAGGCAGAGCTAGGGCAGAGTCAGCCAATTTAATAGTTCTGTACTGAGGACTGTCAGAATTTCAACTCCCCTAAGGGAGTCAGACAGAGGAAAGTGCTTAATAACTTTTCAAGAGCCAATTTAGGGTCCCCTGGGAGGAGGGGGTGGTCAGAAGACACTTGAAAAATCACTTTGCTGCAGAGTACTCAGTCATCATGGTCCATTTGAATTTCAAAAGGGAACTCAATCTAACCAGAAGAGGGGAGGGGGTATCTGCACATACAGCCTTTTGAATCCTGCTGTGATAGAAGAGTAAAACCTGCATGGGGGAAAGTGACTGAATAGTTTTCTGAAGAGCTGGCTGACTCAGTTGGAGGGGTAGCTCAGTGGAGGCATCTCTGCCTTGAATGTATGAGGTCCCTGATTCAATTCCTGACTCCTCCAAGAGTGGTGATCCACAGGGATATCTAACATCCAGCTGATACTGTAGGACAGGGAAAACATAGACATTATTTTTCTACTAGCTTCTTTTGGATCCCTTATTTTACCAAAAAAAAAATGTTACTTAAAAAAAAATTAACTTAGTTTACTCACTAAAATCCAACTCAAAACCTGCAGAGAGAAGCCTGCAGGGTAAATGATTAATGAACACAGGCAGCCTGAGAGGCTCTAAAATGGCCCAAGAAGGAAAGCTGTACTTCCTTAGCTTTGTTTGACTGTTTGCTTGTGTGCTCGTTTGTTTGTTGGGGGGATTTTGTTGTTGTTGTTGTTAATTTGTTTCTTGTTTTGCTTTCCTCTTTCCTCCCCCCCCTTTTAAATTAGGTGCTAATAACTTGTTTCTTCTTTGCTGTGCTTCACCTTCCTTGATTTCCCATTTTCTGTGTATATTGATTTTGTCTACTAATGCTATCTCTTTTCCTTCCTTCAAATTTATATCTTCTGCATTCTGTTGTGGTGCATAAATTCCATCTCTTTTTTATTAATCCTTAGCTTTACTGGTTTCAATTTTTATCTTGCTATTCTTTTTTTTTTTTAATTAACTTTCTTTTTCCTGTATTTTCTTTTCTCTTTCTCTCTCTCCTCATCTTTCTGGCTTTTTAAATCTTCTATATATTTTCTCTATTCAGTTTCCAATTTCATTGTAGGTACTCCAGTTTTTTATTCCTATTAATCTACACTGCTTACATGAGCTAAATATTCATTTACTAAGTCTTATATGGCCCCTCCTCTAACTTTTATTAGTATTTCTATTATCTTTTCTCTTTTCTTACCTCTTTCAATTTCTCTGGCCCTAATCTTTTTCCTTCAAGGGAACTTAGAAAACAACAAGGAAATAGAACAAGAAGAACAAAGTGTCAAAGAGAATATTTAACACACACACAAATCCAGCAGGTAAACAAAGCTCTAGAGCAGAGTAAGAAGCTAATCAACTGAATAAACCCATCAAGATAAAGGATATCCAGAGGGCAAGAAAAAGTTACAAACCATACTAAGATACAGGAAGACATGGACCAGTCCAATGGACAAACTAAAAACCAGGAATAGATGCAGAACATTGAAGAACTAATCAAAGCTGTACAAACAAATATCATGGACCAACTTAATAAAGTGAAGGAAGAGATTAAGGATATTAAGAAGACACTGGGAGAACATAATGAGAAAATTGTAAACATACTTAAAAAGATAACAGATATCACAGTGAAGAACAGCACATTCCAAGAAATCAAAAAGACACTGAAATCAAACAACAGCAGATTCGAACAGGCAGAAGAAAGAATTAGTGATGTGGGAGACAGTACATCTGAAATAAAAAAGATAGTACAAAGGATAGATAAAAAGTTAGAAAAAAATCCAGCAGGGATTAGGGATTTAAACAACAACAGAAAACGCACAAACATGTTCATTATAGGCATCTCAGAAGGAGAAGAAAAAGGAAAAGGAGCAGAAAGAGTGTTGAAGGAAATAATGGCTGAAAACTTCCCAATCCAATTGAAGGAGATGGATGTACATGTCCAGGAAGAACAGCACACCCCAAACAGTATAAATCCTAACAGGCCTACTCCAAAATATACTCTTGTCAAAATGTCCAATACTCAGGACAAAGAGAAAATACGAAAGGCAGCAAGAGAAAAGAGAACCATTCCATACAAGAGAAGCTCAATAAGATTAAGTGCTGATTTCTCATCTGAAATGATGGAGGCAAGCAGACAGTGGTGTGACATAGTCAAGGTACTAAAAGAAAAAAACTTCCAGCTACAAATTCTCTATCCAGCAAAGTTGGCATTTCAAACAGATTGAGAGTTCAAAATATTCACATAATCAGATATTAAGAGAGTATGCCAGTAAGAAACCTGCCATTCAAGAAATACTAAAGGAAGTTCTACAGGTTGAAAGGAAAAAACAGAAGAAAAAGAGTTGATGGAGAGTGTAACAAAAAATAAAAATAAAAAAATAAAAAAAACAACATAGGGTACATATAAAAGCAAAGAAAATATGGCAGATGTAAGAAATTCCTTGAGTGTAATAACACTGAATATTAATGGATTAAACTCAGCAGTCAAGAAACAAAGAATGGCAGAATGGGTAAGGAAATGTGACTTATCTATATGATGTCTACAAGAAACTCACCTTCGATACAGGGATTCAAGGAGGATGAAAGTGAATGGCTGGAAAACAATTTTACAGGCACTACAACAACCAAAAAAGAATGGGATAAGCTATACTAATGTTGGACAAAATAGACATTAAATGCAAAACAATTGTAAGAGACAAAGATGGACAATATATATTAGTAAAACGAGTAATCTTTCAAGAAGAAAGAACTATCATAAACATTTATGCACCTAATCAGGATGCCTCAAAATACATGAGGTGAAAACTGGAAAGACGAAGTGGAGAAATAAAAGCCTCTACAAGTATAGTGGGGAATTTTAATACACCATTATCACCATTAAACAGAACATCTCGACAGAGAATCAGTAAAGAAACAAGATTCTGAATAATACATTGGAGGATCTAGACCTAATAGATATATACAGAATGCTACACATAAATTGTGACATACATTCTTCTCAAGTGAACATGGGACATATGGACCACATGCTATGCCACAGAACAACCCTCAATGAATTCAGAAAGATTGAGATTACACAAAGTAATTTCTCTGACCCCAATGGAATGAAATTGGAAATCACTAAGGGCCAGAGAACCAGATTGGGCACAAAAATATTGATGTTAAACAACGCACTTTTAGAAAAGCAGTGTGCCATGGGGGAAATCTCAAAAGAAATCAGTAACTACCTTGACAATAAGGAAAATGACAACAAAACATACCAAAAGCTATGGGAAGCAGCCAAAGTTGTAGGAGAGAAAACTTCATAGCCATAAATGCATATATCAAAAAAAGAAGAAAGAGCTAAAATTGAAGACCTAACTGCACACCTGGAGGAACTGGAAATACAACAACAAACTAACCCCAAAGGAAGTAGAAAGAAGGAAATAACAAAGATTAAAGAAGAACTAATTGAAATAGAAAATAAGAAAGCACCAGAAAAAATAAACAAAACGAAAATCTCATTCTTTGATAAGGTCAATAAAATTTACAAACCCTTAGCCAAACTAACAAAGAAAAAGAGAGAGCAGATGCAAATATATAAAAGAAGAAATGAGGAAGGAGATATCACTGCTGATCCACAGAAATAAAAAGTATAGTAAGAGGATACTTTGAAAAATTATATGCCAAAATGAAGGATAATTTAGAGGAAATGGACACATTACTAGAATCTCACAAGCAGCCTACATTGATGAAAGAAGAAATTGATGAAATCAACAGCCCAATTACAAATAAAGAGATAGAGTCTGTCATCAAAACCTCCCAACTAAGAAGAGCCCAGGACCAGATGGGTTCAGAGATGAATTCTACTAAACATTTTGGAAAAGCTAACACCAATCCTGCTTAATCTCTTCCAAAAAATAGAAGTAGAAGGAACATTGCCTAACTCATTCTATGATGCCAACATTACGCTAAAATCAAAGCCAAACAAAGATGCCATAAGAAAGGAAAATTACAGACCAATCTCTCTAATGAATCTAGGTACTAAAATCCTCAAGAAAATACTTGCTAATCACATTCAACAACATATCAAATGAATTATATCCATGACTTAGTGGGTTTCATCCCGAGTATGCAAGGATGGTTCAACATAAGAAATATAATCAATGTAATACACCACATAATCAGACTGAAAGAAAAAAAATCACATGATCATCTCTATAGGTGCAGAGAAAGAATTCCATAAAATCCAGCGCTCTTTCCTGATAAAAACACTGCAAAAGATAAGAATAGAAGAAAACTTTCTGAACATGATAAAGGGTATATATGAAAAACCCAGTGCCAACATCATGTTCAATGGTGAAATCATAAAAGCTTCCCTCTAAGATTGGGAAAAAGACAAGAGTACACTATCACTGCTCCTATTTAACATTGACTTAGAAGGACTTGCTCGAGGACTGAGGCAAGAAAAAGATGTGAAAGACATCCCAATTGGAAAGGAAGAAGTAAAAATTTCATTATTTGCAGATGACATGATCCTATAAATAGAAAGCCTTGGGAAATCTACAACAAATCTTCTAGAACTTTTAAAGGAGTTCAGTAACTCACAGGCTATAAGATCAATGTTCCAAAATCTGTAGCATTTCTGTACACCAATAACGAGCAATCTGAGGAGGAAATCAAGAAAACAATACCATTTACAAGAGTAACTAAAAGAATCAAATATCTAGGAATAAATTTAACTAAAGATGTAAAGAACTTATATTCAGAAAATTACACATCGCTCTTAAAGGAAAGCAAAGAATAATTAAATAAATGAAAGAATATTCCCTGTTCATGGATAGGAAGATTAAACATTATTAAGATGTTTATCCTACCCAAATGATCTACAGATTTAATGCAATCCCAATAAAAAACAGCACTGTGTTTTTTAATGAATTTGCAAAGTTAACTACAAAATTTATTTGGAAGGGTAAGAGTTCTCGAATCACCAAAGACATATTGAAAAAGAAAAAGGAAGTTGGAGGTATCACATTACCTGACTTTAAAACATACTACAAAGCTACAGTGGTCAAAAATGCATTTATTGGCATAGGGATAGACATACAAACCAAAGGAACCAAACTAAGAGTTCTGATATAGATCCTCACATATATAGTCATCTGATATTTGACAAGGCCATCAAGCCCACTCAGTAGGGAGAGAATGGCCTCTTCAAAAACTGGTGCTTGGAGAATAGGATATCCATATCCAAAAGAACAAGAGAGGAGCACCATCTCACACCTTATACAAAAAATCAACTGAAGATGGATCAAAGATCTAAATATAAGAGCCAAGACCATAAAGACCTTAGAAGAAAATGTAGGGAAGCATCTACAGAAACTTGTAATAGGAAATGGGTTTATGAACTTCACACCCAAAACATGAGCAGCAAAAGAAAAAATAGATAAATCGGATCTCCTCAAAATTAAAAACTTCTGCATCTCAAAGAACATTATCAAGAAAGTAAAAAGGCAGCCTACCCTATGGTAGAAAATATGGGTAGGTTATATATCCTATCAGATATATAGGCAACCATATATCTGATAGGACTTAATATCCTGCATATATAAAGAAATCCTACACATCAAAAATAAAAAGACAACAACAACAACAAAAAAAAAAAACAATTAAAAAAATGGGCACGTGCCCTGAGAAGACACTTCTCTGAGGAAGAAATACAAATGGTTAAAAAGCACAAGAAAATATGCTCAACATCATTAACTATTAGGGAAATTAAAATCAAAATTACAATGAAATACCATCTTACACCCATTAGAATGGTGGCTATTAAAAAAACAGCAGACTATAAGTGTTGGAGAGATGTGGAGAAATGGGAACCTTCATCCATTTCTTGTGGGATTGTAGAATGGTCCAGCCACTATGGAGGACAGTTTGGTTGTTCTTCAAATCTAGCTATAGAATTTCCATACGTTTCAGCAATTCCTCTGCTGGGGAATTGAAAGCAAAGACATGAAAGGATATATGCACACCAATGTTCATAGCAGCATTGTTCACTATTGCCAAAATTTGGAATCAACCCAGGTGCCCATCAACAGATGAATGGATAAACAAAATGTGGTACATACATACAATGGAGTATTACTCAGCTTTAAGAACGAATAAAGTGCTAACACATAGGATAACATGGATGAATCTTGAAGACATTATGTTGAATGAAGCAAGCCAGGCATTGAAGGATGAACATTACATGACATTACTGAAATGAATTAAGGAAATTGAGTAGTCTCAGAGAGCTATTGTCTGTAAGATAGGTTTACAAGAAATAGAAAAAGAAGAGAAGGTTGTAAGTCATCACCCATAGGTATGTAATCTATGGTAAAGTGATAGAGTGTAGTTGTGCATTTAAGAGAGTCAGGTGGGTAGTGATATTACTGCATTGGGTTGTGCAGTGTTGACAGATAGGTAGATTGGGAAGGGTGGGTTAGAAGGTCCAGGATACTGGGGTGAGGGTTGGAAGAGGGACCAGGTGAACACTGAGGATTTGTTGGTATGAGGTTGAAAGTACAGAGGTGAGAATGCTCTTATGGCAATGACAAGGAGGGGTCACTGGTTGAGGGTGTTGGTTGAGTGGGCATTCAGAACAAGATGCATCTAGAGCAGGCTTCTAGGGAGTGTCTGAGTGTTCATTCTGTCATAATGTGTTGTATCAGTGGGTGGAGACCCCCATAATGAGCGGGAAGGAGTTGGAATCCCTTCTTTGGGGGGACCAATTTGTTCAGAAATAGACAGGCAGAAGTCTTTCTAAAGAAAGTGTGGTTCCTAATAGGGGAGGACAAACCAGTGTGTCAAAACCTCTTGTTGCATGTAACCATGAATCTTGTCATCCAACAAGTCAAGCCAGGTGGTTGTCATGTGCCCTGTGGGGATGGGGTAGGAGGAATATAATAGATCAAACAGAGGTATAAATTGGTCAGTAAAAATGTTCTTCATTACCATACAGTGATCAACACAGTACATGGTAAATACCATCAAGATTTATAAAAGTGTATGGTCTAAAATGTAAACTATACTGGAAACCATTGACAATGTTTAGTAACTATATTTCACTAGTTGTATATCAGTTATAACAATGCTGCCATCCACATATAATAAGGTATTAATATGGGGGGAAGGGGGAGGATGTTGTGTATATGAGAGTCTCCTGTATTTTGTGTGTGACTTTGCTGTGACCCAAAACTTCTTTGAAAACAAAATGAAAAATAGTGAGACACTGGGCATTGAGAGGGAGAAGGTGCCACAGTACAGACTGGACACCAGATATTGCAGTGATGAAAGGCAAAAGGTCAAAAATTTTTTTTTTTATTTTCATTTTTTTAATATCCCATCTTTTAATTTTATTTTTTTTAGTTTTTTTTTTAATTTTAATGTATTTTATCTCTTACATTTAAACTTATCATTATTATTTCATTTTCCTATTAATAGTATTCAGCTCTTGTAGTGGCTTCATCTTTGAAGAAGCTTTGGATCACAGAAGGGTTAAAACTGGGGCAGGAGAGGATCATTAGTGGGGGGTGTCAGGGATTGGGATTGCATGGGAGGAAGTTCACCTGAGCATGCATAAAAGGTATATAAAATTGTTCATATGTTCACAGGGCATTGTCACAGTGGGGGGAGAATCACTAAATAAATGAGAGAATATTGAATTTCCATCCTGGGGAGCTCTGTCACATTCTCTAAGGGAGCAGCAACAGTCCCCCAAGTGCAGGGGCAGTGACTGGTGAAGGAGAATGGTCCACTGATGGACTTTTGATATTGATGACTAGCCTTTTGAGACTTTGCTCTTGAAATTGAAACTTAGCCTGTTGTTATAGGGTGCTTAAGGGTTGCCTCCTGAGAGCCTCCTTGTTGCTCTAATGTGGCCCCTTCTAAGCCAAACTCAGCATATAAATGCATGACCTTCCTCCCAGGGTGGGACATGACTCCCGGGGATGAGCCTCCCTGGCACCAAGAGATTACCACCAATTGCCAACTGGCAATGCGACTGGAAAAAGACATTGAATAAAAGGGGGAAAAGGTAAAGACAAATGAGTTTATATGGCTAGGAGACTTCAAAATGAGTCAGGAGATCATCCCAGAGGTAATGCTTATGTACATCTCACTAGGATTTCATAGAATTCCAAAGTGGATATGAACCCAAATAGTGGAGCTCCTGAGGGCTCTGGAGACACCCAGGTCCTATGTCAGGGCAGATAACTCTGGAATATTGTGCCTTGCCAGTGGGTCCTACTTTGGATTTTGTGCTCCTGAGAGTGATGGAGTTGGACTCAACTATGCCTTCCCTGCACATGGCTCATCTGTCCCTTCTTTCAAATCTATACTTGGTGCTGGTGTTTGTAGGTGTATATCAGGAGTCTTGAGATGTTGGGCTGTCCATGTGCCAGCTGTGCCCAGAACCTCAGTGGAGCAGCAACTCCTACTCTACAGCTCATTTGACTCATCCAGGACAACTGGCGGAGAGATGATGATGGACAATGGCCATCCCAGATAATGGAGAGAGTCTGCAGCTGCAGGCAGGATAATTCCATACATCTTCCCCATGAGATATAAGCCTCCTCTCAATTGGATGTGGAGTGGACATCACCATCCCAGACTCCTCAGGATGGGGGGGAAGAGCAATGGACTAGAGTGGATTACTGGTATTCTACTATAGACATATTGTGATTCAAGCAATGGAAGAAATTACAACATTGATGTGGAGCCAGTGGCCACTGAAGACTCTGGGGGCAGGGTGAGGGAAAAGCAGTTGTAATGCAGAGGTTTTTTCAGGACTTGGGGATTGTCCTGAGTGACATTGCAATGACAGCTATAGGCCATTTTATATCATCATATAACATGCAGAACTGTGTGGGAGAGTGTGGTCTACAATGTGAACTATGGTCCATGTTTAATGGCAAAGTCCCAGCATGTGTTTATCAATTGCAATTAATGGCTCACACTAATGTATGATGTTTATGTTGAAAGGTTGTGGGAGGTGTGGGGGATGGGACATATTGGAATCCGTAAGTTTTTGTAACCTTTATGTCTAAGTATCTTTTTTAAAAATTAAAAAAAAAAAATTTAAAAAGGAAAAAAATATCTATGCAAGTAAAAAAAAGAAGCTTTAGTTTACATAAATTTTACATAAAAATATAAAGGATTCCCGTATGCCCTACTCCCTCCCCCTACCACATTTTCCCACATAAACAACATCGTTCATTAGTGTAGTACATTTGTTACAATTGATGAACCCGTATTGAAGCATTTCTACTAACCATGGATTACAGTTTATCTTATAGTTTATGCCTTGTCCAAGACAATTTTGTAAGTTATGACAAAATACACAATGGCCTATATCCATCACTACAATATCATGCAGAATAAATGCAATGTCCTGAAAATGCTCCATATTACACCTATTCTTCCTTCGCCCATCCCTCAGAGCCTCTGGTGGCCACTGCCTTTACATCAATGATAAAAATTCTTCCATCATTCTTGATGATAACATACCGTAAGCCAAAAATAGGAAGAAATGTTCTCAACATCATAAAGGACATATATAAAAAACACAAAGGTAACATTTTACTCAATGGAGAAAGACTGAAAGCTTTTCTCCTAATTTCAGGTTTAAGACAAGCATACCTTCTGCCAAAACTTTTGTTCAACATTGTACTGAAAGTTCTAGTCAGAGCAATTAGACATGAAAAAATAAATAAAGTGTATCCAAATTGGAAAGGAAGAAGCAAATGTTTTACTATTAGCAGAGGATATGATGCAATATATGCAAAATCCCAATAAGTCCCAGATAGAAAATACTAGAGTTAATAAATTCAGCAAGGTAGCAGGGTAAATGATCAACTGGCAAAATCAATTCTGTTTCTACACAATAGTAATGAAAACTCTCAAAAGGAAATAAAGAAAAATATCATATTTCCAATAGCCAACAATAGAACCTTGTATCTAGGAAAAATTTAATCAAGTATATAAAGGAATTTTATATGGAAAACTATAAAAATATTGCTAGAAGAAATAAAAGAACATTGAATAAATGAACCATATTCCATGTTTATGGTTTGGAAGACTTAACATTGATTATGTGTCAAATCTACCAAATACAATTGTTAGCTTCAATGGAAGCCCAATTAATATTACAAAAGCCTTCTTTGCAGAAATGGACAAGCCAATCAACAATTAATGTGGTTTGATAAGGATCCCCAAATAGCCAAAACCATCAGGAAAAAAAGAAAATCAGGTTTAGAGGAATCACACTTCCAGATCTTAAAAGTTCATAAAAAGCTACAATAAATAAAACAGTGTGGTACTGGCAAAAACACAGACACATAGGCCAATGGAATAGAATTGAAAGTACAGAAATAAACTATTAATGTTACAAGATACTCATTTTTAACACAAGATAACTACCAAAAAAAAGAAATGGATTTGGTCCGTGATTACACTATCACCTCTTTTTTGTTCATGCCTCAATCTTTAACTATTTGTGATGATGTCAACACTGCTTCAGGCTGAGAAAGGAAATAGATATTATGGGGAAGTAGTATGAAATTATTTTACTTTTTGTTGAAGATGTTCTTTGCTTTTAGGGTAGGGATGGTCCATAATCATCATTTTGTTAGTTGTCAAGAAAAAGCCCAAAGAACTGGAGAGTAGGAGTTGGCTGTGTATCTGCTGAGTTGCAGGGCTCAGCAGACATATGAACAAGCCAAAGGCTTTATGTCCCTGAGAAATATAATTAATAGGTAAATTGAAATTATATGTTCATATAAAAGGAGTAGAAGAATCATGGTTAGGGGAATTATGAATGAGTATAAATATGTTATATTCAGATAATAAATTTTCATATATTTCTAGATAAGGCCCACTGAAGAGTGTTGATTTTGTGAGGCCCTATGACTTGTCTGTGGTGTCCATATATCCCTAGGCCTCAAGAGCACTTTTGCTGAGGCTTTGTTAACTGTGACAGTTTGTGAAGTCTGGCTGAGACCTACATAAATATAACCTCTGAATGACCTCCTGACTCACTTTGAAATCTCTTAGATATAGAAACTCTATTTTACTTAATATCCCCCCATTTGCCCAAGTTCTTTCTCCAAATGCATTGCTGAATAACAGTTGTTAATAATTCCTCAGTTTGAGGGAGGCTCACCCCTGGGAGTCACGGCCTACATCTTGGGGAATGTAGTGAGTGTTTATTTTCAGAGTATGTGTTAGAGAGAGGCCACATTTGAGAACAAGGACATTTACAAGAGGTAACTCTTAGCATTAATTATACTTAGGCTTAGTTTAATTATTACAGGAATAAAGTTCACAAGTGTAAGCCTTAAGATCAAGAACTTGGCTTATTGACCTGTTTACTTTTATTAGGCAACACATATGTACTCCAGAGCCTTTTGTTTTCTTATTTGAGAAAATAGCAGGACATCCCTAGAGGAAACTTTAATATTTTGTGAGCTAGTATATGGGCCTCTATCTGGAAAACATACATATGGCAGCAAGGATACATTTATATTCCATAGAAATATCTACCTATATAACTTTCAAGATGTTGAAAAGTTCCTGTCTGTCAGGACACCTGAAAATATCCCATCTTTATTTTCTTACTGGGATTATATTAATTGGAAGGTGGAGCATAAATTGTGTGCTTGCTGTGCTTCTTATGTAAAGTTCTCATTCTTCTCTCTTTTTTCTGAAGATGAGGCTTGGCTTGCAGCTGACTACATATATTTTGAGAGAAACCTCAGAGTAACATAGTATAGCTGATGAGAATATTTGTTTCTGTGGTATATAACATTTCTCTAAGAATAACATATGCAACATTTCCATAACATCCCCCTATTTTTGACACTTAACACTGATTTAATACCTTTGTTACAACTGATGCAAGAACGGTAAAATATTACTATGGTCCATACTTTTCTTTTGATATATTTTCCCCAAATACCGCACCCCTATCTGTTCCCTGTACAAGTAACGTATATTTGTTATAGATACTGAAAGAACATTCCTATATTTGCACCATTAACCACAGTCCTCCACCACCACAAGGTTCACTGTGTTATAGAATCCCATGTTTGATTCTCTGGCTTTCTGTCTAGCATCATATACAACTCAAAGTTTCCCTTTCAATCACATCCAGGGAAGCGGCTGTGGCTCAATCAGTGGGGCTCCCGTTTGCCATATGGGAGGCCCTGGGTTCGGTTCCCGGGGCCTCCTGGTGAAGGCAAAAGCCCGCCCGCACGGCGTGGTTAGCTGACCCAGCGAGCAAAAGCAGCAAGGGGGGGATAAATGAATGAATAAATAAATAAAATCTTTAAAAAAAAAAAATCACATCCATACACATACTTCAGCACTGTTAATCACAATCCCACTGTTGTGCTACCATCACTTCTGTCCATTTCCAAACCATTAAAATCAACCTAATTATAAACTCTGCACAGATTAAGCATTGGCTCCCCAGTTTCTACTCACATTCTATCTCCTGGTAACCTATCTTCAAGATTATATTTCAATGAAGTTGTCTTTTTGTTGTTGAGATGTAGGAATTATTCATATATGCTGGGCATTATGCTCTTATTAGATATGTGGTTTCCAAAAATTTTCTCCCATTGAGTAGACTGACTTTTTACTTTATTGACAAACATCCTTGAAATACAATATATTTTTTTAATTTTGCGGAGGTCCCATTTATCTAATTTTTCTTTTATTGCTTGTGCTTTGTCTGTAAAGTTTGTGAATCAATTTCCAATCACAATATCTTAGAGATGCTTCCCTACTATCTATTTTGAAAGTTTTATGTTCCTATCTCTTATATTTAGATCTTTGATTCATTTTGAATCAATTTTTGAATAGGCTGAGATATGGGGATCCTCATTGCTTTTTTGATATGGATATCCAGTTCTCCCAACACCATTTGATGAAGAGACTATTCTGTCCAAGCTAAGTGGACTTGGCAGCCTTGTTAAATATCAGTTGGCCATAGATTTGTGGGTCTGTTTCTGAACACTCAATACCATTCCATTGGCCAATATGTCTATCTTTATGCCAATACTATGCAGTATTGACCACTGTAGCTTAGTAATATGCTTTAAAGTCAGGTTTTATGAGTCCTTGAACTCCGTTCTTATTTTCAAAAATGTTGGGCTGTTTGTGATCATTTATCCTTCCAAATAAATTTGATAAGAAGATTTTCCATTTCTGCAAAAAATTTGTTGGGATTAACATTAGGATTGTATTGAATGTGTAAATCAATTTGGATAGAATTGACATCAAAATGATATTTAGTCTTTCAATCCATCAACACCAAATGTCCTTCCATTTATTTAGGTATTCTTAGACTTCCTTTTGCAATATTGTGTAATTTTCTGCATCAATAGAGATGTCATGTAAGTTTTCTCCTTCAATTTGTTATTACGGTGTATTACAATAATTGATTTTCTTCTGTTGAACAATGCTTGCATACCTGAGTTAAAACACGTAATGATGGTGTATATTCATATAGTATGTTATTGGATACAATTTCCAAGTATTTTCTTGAGAATATTTGTATTTATGTTCATTAGTGAGATTGGTCTGTAAATTTCTTTTCTTGTAACATCTTTATCTGTATTTTCTATTAGTGTTATGCTGTCTTCATACAATGCATTATGTAATATTCCCTCCTCTTCAATATTTTTAAGAGGTACTAGGCACTGTACCTGGGACCTTGTAATGTGAAGCATTAGCTCCACTACTGAGCTACTCCTGCTCCCCTTCTTTAATATTTTGAATGAGTTTGAGCAAGATTGATATTTTTATTTTTTTAACAAATCAATTTTATTGATACATATTAGTAAAGCATATAATTTACTCAAAATATACTATCAATGGAATTTGGTATAATTATATAGTTGTGTGTTTGCTTCAATCGTTATTAAAGCATTTTATTATTTCAACAGCAATAATAATAAACTACAATAACAAAAAACAGACAAACAAGAAAATCCCTTATCTCTATATAACTGTACATAGTTGCTATTTCTGGCTATTCTTGCACAATTATTTTTTTATTAAGCAGTTTTACTGAGATATATTCACATAACACATGATCTATCCACAGTGTATAATCATTGGGTTTTTTAGCTTTTAAAACATCCTTTATTGAAAATCATAAATAAATAGAAAAATAGATAAAAGAAATTATAAATTTTAAAAAAGAAGTCAAGGTCAGATTAGATTTAATATAATCAACTATAAAAAATAGATAGCATAAAAACAAACATTTATAAATGTAAATAATAATTCAAATATAATAGAAAATAGTTATAACATAATTCTAATTTTTATATTACATCTCTAACTTTTGGACATATTCTCTAGAATGAAATAAATATTTGGTTAAGTTATTAATTTCCATTTATGCCATAATTGTTTCTAGATAATCAAATTAATATTTGAACTTCTTTATATCATTTTGAACTGTATTACAGTAAATAACAATTTACCAACTCATAATTTTATGAGGCAGAAAAACTCAAAATCAGAAGGCATGCTCAATCATTATTGATCCAGATAGATTGTTTTAATTAAAGAGTATAGATAAGAAAGAGTTAAAGAAAAAGTATTATCCAAAAATATATCTCTTCTCCAGTACTTCTCAATTAAAAGCAAGTGTTTATTTTGTATGAAAAAAAAAATACAGAATTCTGATCACAGGAATAATTTGCCAGTTGCACTGAATAAAATTGAGAGGTGGCTTAGATTTTATGGGACATATGGAAGGAACTGTTTTTCCTTCAGTTGTAGATACTCTGCTTTTTGGGATGGGAGTTGTCTATCATCATTATTTGAGCAGTTGTACTGTGTGAGTCCAATGAACTGGAGAGTATGTATTGGCTGCAACTCTGTTGAGATTCAGGGCTCAATAGGCATATGAACTGACCAAAGATTTAAGGCTCTGGGACATATATCTAATGTGAATAGATATATGGTTTATAGGTTCAAATAAAATGGGTAGATGAATCATGTAGGATAATTATAAATGAGCCTAACTCTCTTACATTGGAGAAATAGGCTATTCCATATTCCAAGGTAAAGCCCACTGATGGGCAGTTGTTTTCATGGTGTTGTTTGCCTTTCTTAAAGTGTCCAGATGTCTCTGGAGACCTCTGGAGAATCTGGATTTGTGGCTGTTTACTGTGGCAGTTAGTGAGATACACCTGAGTTCTGCATAAATGTAACCTCTGGAATGACCTCCTGACTCACTTTGAAATCTCATAGCTGTAAAACCTCTTTTCTATTTAATTTTTCCCTCTTTTGGTCAATGTCTTATTTCAAATGCATTGCTGCTTGGCCCTTGGAAATAATCCCTCTGTGCTAGGGAGCCTCACCACTGGGGGTAATGTTGTGAGTTTATTTGCTGAGTTTGGCTTAGAGAAATGCCACAGTTGAATAACAAGGATGTTTTCAGGACGTAACTCTCAGGCAATAGATATTATTAGGCTAAGTTTAAATTTTACAAGTACAAAGTTCATAAGTACAAGCATTAATACAGAGGGCTTTACTTCACTCATCATAAGGTCTTTGAAATTCATCTATGTCACATATGTCAAGACTTCATTCTTTCTTACAAGTAAGTAATATTCCATCATATGTATATACCATATTTTGTTTATCCATTAATCAATTTATGGACACTTGGGTTGTTTCCAACTTTGGGCAATTTTGAATATGCTGCAATGTACACTGGTCTCCAATATTCATGTCCCTAATTCCAATTCTTCTGGGTATATTCCTAATAGTGATATTTCCAGACCATGTTATAATGCTATACTTAACTTTCTGAGGAACTGCCAAACCTATCTCCAATAGTGGCTGCACCAGTCTACATTCCCACCAGCAGTGGATGAGTTCATATTCCTCCACATCCTCTCCAATGCTTGTAGCTTTCTGTTTTTTTTTTAATTAATTAATTAATTAATTTTTTATTATGGGTAAAAATCAAAATTCTCACAATACATACAAACATTTGCAAAATGATATATAAATATATATGCATATATGTGTATTTGCTTACAAAAATGTTATTTATATATATATATATATATACATATATTTCAAGAGGTGCTTAGATTACCCAAAATATTACACGGAACCCACTGGGATTCCCATGTTGCCCACCTCCCACACCTCCCACCACATCCCACACAAACATCTCCCACAGTGTGGCCCACCACCCTCAATGAACTTACACATCCTGGAGCCTTGCCACCAACCATAGACCACAGTTCATACTGTAGACCACACTCTCTCCCATTCAGTTCTTAGTGGTGTGTGCTGATTTAAAATGGCCTACATCCATTGCCTCAACAGTACTCAGGACAACCTCCAACTCCCAAAGAAGCCCCTGTATTTCAACTGCTCATCCCCTCCCTACCCCAAAAGTGTCAAGTGGCCACTGGCTCCACCTCATTGTTATAATTTCTTGCATTGCTAGAATCACCATATGTGAACAAGAAACAGTCTAATAGGTGTAAGATGATATCTCATTTTAGTTTTGATTTGAATTTCCCTAATATCTAGTGATATTTTCATGTACTTTTTAGCCAATTGTGTTTCCTTTTTGGAAAAGTGTCTGATAAAATTTCTTGCCCATTATGTAAGTGGGCTGTTTGTCTTTTAATTTTTGATATATAAGATTTCTTTCTTTATGCTGGATTTTAGGCCAATATCACATAGGTCACTCACAAATAGTTTCTCCCAATCAATAGGCTGCCTTTTCACTTTCTTGACAAACTCCTTAGAAGCACAAAATTTTCAAATTTAAAGAGGTCCCATTCATCTATTTTTTCTTTCATTTCTATTCCTTTGGGTATGAATTTATGAAACCATTTCCTACTACCAGATTTTGAATATACTTCCTCTATTATCTTCCAGGATCTTTATATCTTTGTTTTTATATTTAGACCTTTAATCAATCTTGAGTTAATTTTTGTATTGGGCATGAGATGGCGATCCTCTTTCATTCTTTGGATATGGATATCAAGTTCTCCCAGCACCATTTTTTGTTGAAGAGACTATTTTGTCCTATTTGAGTGGGTTTGGTGACATTATTAGTTGTCCATATATGCATGGGTCTATATCTGAATGCTCTGTTTGGTTCCCTTAGTCAGTATGTCTATCCTTGTGCCAACACCATGCAGTTTTGTCCACTATAACTTTGCTGTAAGCTTCAAAGTCAGGTAGTATGATTTCTGCAATTTTCTTTTTCCTTTTCAAGCTGTTTTTGGCTATTACAGGCCACATACCCTGGCATATAAATTTAATGATTAGCTTTCCCAGTTCAGTAAAAAATGTTGTTGGAACTCTCATTGGGATTGCATGAAATCTGTTTATTGATTTCTCTAGGATAGATATAGTAAATATATTGAGTCTTCTTATCCATGAACATGGAATATTCTTCCATTTATTTATGTCTTCTTTCATTTCCTTAACAATGTTCTGTGGGTTTCTATGTACAAGTTCTTTACATACTTGGTTAAATTTATTCCTAGATACTTTATTCTTTTAGTTGCTATCATAACTGAAATTTTTTTTCTGATTTCCTCCACAGATTGCTCATTATGAGCATACAGAAAATCTACTGATATTTGCATGGTGATACTGTGTTCCCCCAATTTACTGAACTTATTTATTAGCTCCAGGAGCTTTGTTGTAGATTTTTCAGGAATTTTTAGGTATAAGATCATGTCATCTGCAAATAGTGAAAATTTTATTTCTTCCTTTCCAATTTGGATGTTTTTTTATTCTTTTTTCTTCTCTAAGTGCTCAAGCAAATATTTTTAATAAAATGCTAAATAAGAGTGGTGACAGTGGGCATCCTTGTCTTGTTCCAGATCTTTGAGAGAAAGCCTTTAGCCTTTCACCGTTGAGTATGTCAAATGTGGGGTTTTCATACATGCCCTTTATCATGTTGAGGAAGTTTCTTCTAATCCTAATTTTGGAAGCGCTTTATCAAAAACATATTCTCTATTTTGTTGAATGTCTTTTCTGCATCAATAGAGATTAGCATGTGATTTTTTCCCTTCAATCTGTTTATGTGGCATGTGTATCGCATTAATTGATTTTATTATGTTGAATCATCCTTGCATACCTGTGATAAAACCCACTTGATCATGGTGTATAATTTGATTGATATGCTGTTGGATTCATTAGCAAGTAATTTCTTGATGATTTTAGCATCCAAATTCATTAGAGAGATTGTTCTGCTGTATTCTTTTCCTGTAGCATCTTTATGTGGTTTTGGAATTAGGGTGATGTTGGCATTGTAGAGTGAGTTAGGTAATGTTAAATCCACTTCTATTTTTTTTGGAAGAGTTTGAGTATGATATGTGTTCGTTCTTTCTGGAATAATTGGTAACATTCACCTGTGAAGTCATCTGGTCCTGGGCTTTTCTTAGTTGGGTGGCTTTTGATGGCTAGTTCAATCTCAATACTTGTGATTGGTCTGTTGAGTTCTTCTATTTCTTCTTTCATGTATGTTTGTATGTTTCTAGAAATTTGTCTATATCATCTAAATTGTCCATTTTTTGGAAAAAGTAACTCTCATGATACAATTTCTGTGGATTCAGTGATGATATCCTCTGATTTATTATTTTATTTATGTGCATCTTCTCTCTTTTTTTCTTTGTTAGTCTAGCTAAGGGTTTTCATTTTTATTCATCTTCTCCAAGAACTAGCTTTTGGTTTAGTTAATTCTTTCTAATGTTTCTTTAATTCTCAAGTTCATTTAATTAAGCACTAATCTTTATTTCCTTCCTCCTGTTTGCTTTGTGATTAGTTTATTGCTATATTTCTAGTTCCTCCAGTTGTGCAATTACATTTTTTAATTTTTTAGCTCTTTCTGCTTTTTAAATGTGGGGATTTAGGAATATACATTTCCCTCTCAGCACTGATATAGCTGCATCTCATAAATTTTGATATGTTGCATTCTCACTTTCATTTGCTTTGAGGTTATTACTGAATTCTATGGCAATTTCTTCCTTGGCATACTGATAGTTTGAGTTTTTTCTTTAACTTACACATATTTGTACATATTGAAGTCCTCCTTCCTTTATTGATTTGTTGCTTCATTCCATTGTGATTAGAGAAAGGGCTTTGTATAATTGCTCTCTTTCTAAATTCATTGAGACTTTTTCTATGATCTAGCATGTGGTCTGTCCTGGAGAATGTTGCTAAAGCACTTAAGGAGAATGTTGCTAGAGCACTGGAGAAAAATGAATATCCTTCTCCTTTTGATTAGAATGTTCTATATAAGTCCATTATGTCTACTTCCACTAATGTAGTATTCAAGGTCTCTTTTTGAACCTCTGTTAAGATGTTCTGTCTAATGGAGATAATTGTGTATTGAAGTCTTCCCACTATGATTTTTGAGGCATCTTTTTCTCCACTCTATTTTGACAGTGTTTGCCTCATGTATTTTGGAGCACCCTGTTAGGTGCACAGATGTTTATGATTGACACTTTTGTTAATTATAATGTTATTCTTTTTCTCTTTTAACAGTGTTCCATTCAATGTCTACTTTGCCTGATAGTATAGCTATCTCAGCTCTTTTAAGATTACTGTTTGCATGGAAATTCATTTTCCACCCTTTCACTTGCAAGCTATTTGTGTCCTTGGTTCTAAGGTGAGTCTCTTGTAGACAGCATATAGTTTGATCTTATTTTTTATCCATTCTGTCAATCTAGGCCTCTTATTTGGGGAGTTTAATCCATTAATATTTAATGTTAGTATTGTAAGGGCAGTATTTACTTCAAGAATTTTTTTCTTTAGGGTTTTATATATCATACCTTATGTTTTTTCCTTCTTTTTACCATTTTAGTTACCCTTATTAATAACCTTCATTTCCACTCTGTCCTCCAAACCACTCACTCTCTCCTGTCTTTTCCTTTCAGCATGTTGAATTCCCTTTAGTATTTATTGAAGGACAGGACTCTTTCTGACAAATTATCTCAATATCTGTTTATATCTGAATATTTTGATCTCTCCCTCATTATTTAAGGACAATTTTGCTTGATACAGAATTCTTAGCTGGCAGTTTTTCTGTTTCAGTACTTAAATGTGCCAAACCATTGCTTTTTTTCCCTCCATGGTTTCAGATGAGAAATAAACACTTAATCTTATTCATATCTCTTTTATATGATGGGTTGCTTTTCACTTTCTGCTTTCAGAATTCCCTCTTTATCTTTGATATTTGGCAATCTGATTAGTATATGTCTCTGAGAAGTTCTGGTAGAATTTATTCTTTTTGAAGTACACTGACCTTCCTGGACATGTACATCTATGAAACTCATAAGAGTTGGGAAATTTTTCAGCCATTATTTCCTCAAATTCTCCTTCTACCCCTTTTCATTTCCCTTCTCTTCCCCCTCTGGAACACCCATAATGTGTATATTTGTGCATTAAATGCTATTATTCAATCCCTGAGACCCTGTTTAATTACTGCCATTTTTTCTCTATTATTCTGTGTAATTTTGTATGCTCTGTCATTTAATTCACTAATACTTTCCTCAACCTGTTCAAATCTGCTGTTGTGTGTTTCTATTGTATGTTTCAACTCTTCTGTTGCACCCTTTATTACCATAAAATCTGTTATTTTACTTTGTATATTTATAATTTCTTCTGTAAGCACACCCTGTGTCTTCTTAATATCCATTATTCCCTTCCATCATTTCTGTGAATTGATTTAGGTGATTTTAGTGGGCATCTTAAATAGTTATACCAAATACTGTGTTTCCTCTGTCTTTTTACTTTGTTTTTTTTTTACTCTCCCACATCATTTTTTCTTAGTATGGCTTGTAATTTTATGCTGATGCTTAGGCACCTGCTTATTTTGAAGAGTTTATTCTGTTGGCCAGTTTCTCTCCTATTTTTTGTTGCTGTTGTTTGGATTTGTTTGAATATTATTCTTTGACATTTGTTGTAGCTTATTCTACATTTTTAGAATTGCCTTGTTTAACTGGTATAAACCAGACAATGGACCCATGAATGTGGCACAAATAGTCCAAGAAGTCAATTCCTCTACATTGACCTCTTTCATTCCCATGTCCTTGATCCTTTCTGAATCTTGTACTGTGGTCAGTCCTCTCACTCCAGAATCTGAGTACAGCCAATTCTTTTTTCCCAGTGACTGTCTGCACCTGTCTATGAGAGTAAGGCTTCCCTCACAAGCTACCCAATCTCTTTCTCCTGCTCCCAGCAAGGCCCACCTGGCTGTCCTTGCCACATGCCCTGTGCTCCTGCCACTTTCATACATACCTTGCATGGTCTCCCTCACTGGCTGCTAATGTGCTACTCACCCTGTGGCCCTGCTGCATCCTTCTTTTTCTGGCAATTGACCCCCCTTGCCAGCCTCCTGTGTGCCACTCACCCCATGGTCCCACCAGTTACCCTTGTACCCCAAAAGAACCCCTTCCTGCACTTGTGTGCTGCTTGCCCCATGGCTGTGCCATTTTCTCCCATGCCAAGTAAGGCCAACCCTCACCAGCTGCTGATGCACCACTCACCCTGTGGTGGCCTTGCCATTTTCCCCATGCCCATCAAGTCTCCCACTCACCAGCCCCCTGCATACCTTTCATTTTTCCCCCACCAATTCCCCATTCACAGGAAGACTGCCTGGTTTTTTTCCACTTCTGGAGGATAGCCAATTGATTTTTGACAAGAGGGCCAAGTCCACCTAATGGGGGAGAACATTCTCCTAAAAAAATTAAGCTGGAAAAAATGTTTACAAGGAAAAAAATGGATGTACTCCTACCTCACACCATATACAAAAATTAACTAAAAAATTGATCAAAGATCTAAATATAAGCACTAAAAGTAAAATATTTCTAGAAGAAAATGTGAGGAAACATTTCAGGACCTATTGTTAAGCAATGTTTTCTTAGACTTTACAACAAAAGCATGAGCAATAAAAGATATACATATATATAAGACTTTATGCAATAAAAGAAAAATATATAAATGAGACCTCATCAAAATTAAAAAAAGAAGATTTTATGTATCAAATGACTGTTTTAGGAAGGTGAAAAAACCTATAGAATGGAAGAAAATATTTGGAAACCACATATATAAAAGTTCAATATGCACATTATAAAATAAATACTAAAACTCAACAACAAAAGGCATAGACATTACTTCAAAGAATATATACAGATAGCCAATAAGCAAATGAAAAGACAGTCAACTTCTTTTGCCATTGGGAAAATGCTACTCAAATCCAACATAAGGTACAAGTTCACAGAAAATGAAAAATATATGTTGGCAAGAATGTGGAAAAAATGGAGTCCTGATATATTGTTGTTGGTATTGTAAAATGGGGCAGTCATTGTGAAAAAGAGTTTGGTATTTCCTCAGAAAGTTAAGTATAGAATTACCATATGACCCAGCAACACCATTCCTAGGTATATAGATAAAGGAACTTAAAACAAGGAATTGAACTGATATCTGCATAACAATGTTTATAGCAGCATTATTCACAATTGCTAAATTGTGGAAACAACCCACATTGATATCCATCAATGTAAGACTGGATAAACAAATTGTGGCATATACATACAATAGGATATTATTCAGCTGTGAAAATAAATGAAGTTCTATATCCTGCAACATTGAGGAAACTTGAAGGCATAATGTTGAGTGAAATAAACCAGAAATAATTGACAAATATTTTATGATCTCACATATGCAAATTCAACAAGTCAGAAATTAGCAATTAGAATACAGTTTACCAGGGATATGGTTGGGGTTGGGAATTGAGAGTTGAGATGATGGATAGGTTTTGGTAATTGCTGGTCATGATGGGACACAACATTATGAGTATATTCATCACCACCAAACTATACACTTGAAAGTTACTGAAATGATTAATATTTTAATGTGGGTATATATATATATTTCTATATATATATATAAAAGCAAAATTTAAAGAAAATTAGACTGTTCAACACAAACAGTAACTCCTAATGTAATTTATGAACTATAGTTTATCACATAATTATAATAATATTGGTTCAAAACTTGTTAAAAATGTACCACACTATTGCAAATTGTTAGTAACAGTTAAAGCTGTTTATTTGTATTCAGGGTGGTATATGTGAATTCTATTCTTTCTTTATGATTTTTCTGTAAATCTACAACTGTTCTGATAAAAAAAATTGTAAACACTCAAGTTAGTGAACTTAGAAAAGTATGAAGATTTTATATAAGGAGTCCAAGGAGACTGAATAAAGAATGTTACTACCTGGAAATGTGAAAGATAATAAAGAATCTGTGCAAATATTATGAGACTATCAATTGAATAAGTTTGAAAGGTAATTGGATGTTAAAAGCCAGACCAGGCTGCCTGTGCACATCTTTGCAATAATTTCTCATTCTGCCACAAGAACCAGTAACAGAGCAGCTTGTATATGGGATGTTACTTGCTCTTGTGGCAGAATGAGAAGTTATTGTAAAGATGTACACATGCAGCCTGGTCTGGCAGTAATGAATTAGGATATTATTATTCATTCTTACAAGGACACTGCAGAGGGGCATATCAAAGACTTTACTATTTTGAATAGTGATCCAAACTGGGCTTTATATATTAAATTTCAGATACATACGCTATGACCCTGCATTTCCAATAAGGAGAGTGGTTACCTTCCTGGGTGAATAAAAGGTAATAAAAAAGGAGATAAACACAGAAAATCTCTAGGATTCTGAGGTGATTACATTAGGATTATTTTCATAATTATGGGTTCAACTCATAATTGTGATTTGGAATATAATACATTCTTACTTTCTGATTAACAATGTAGAGCCAAAATCCCCTGCAAAATATAGATTTAATTTAGTGTTAATCTTTTTGTCCAACAAAGTCACCACATATACATTATTATTTATTCATGTATTTGAGGTTACTGTAAAAAGCTTGAAATATATTTGTCCCTGATTTCTATAATGTAATGATTATAATTTTATCAATATTTGTTCCTTGTGAGGAGTCCAACTCCTGGTTAAAATCTGAGTGTTTTCTTCATGCCTGATCATAGACAATTACAAAAGCTTTACCTGACAGTCCACATAAGTGAAGATGCCCCCACCACAACAGAAGTCACCCAGCCAGTGTGTTGCATTCTCTGAAGGAAATTGTGGTCAAGGACTCAGGAACCCTGACCAGTCTTGCTCTTGAGCACAGCTGCATTCCTATCCCAGGTGCCTCCACTGGGATCCTCTGGTCAGCTGAGAACTCTTTATTGGAGGGAGGTGGGAGAGACCTTGAGGGCACCTTCTCTCTCCTTCTCAGTACTCATTCCTAGTCCCTGGGTTCATAAAACTGCAGGAACCTTTTGGCAGATGCTCCCTCAGCAGTGAGGTGATCCCCATGTCTATGCTGATCCATCTGTCTCTCCCCCCAGGGGAAGTTTTCCACATCATAATGAGACATGGTAAATCCTTGTCTTTCCTGTTTACCCTCCTGCTTATACTATCACAGTAAGTGACTAAAAGCCCCACTTCTTACCACCATTTTGGCTTTGAGTATTAAAATCAACTACTTTTGACACCTGGCAGTTGTCTCAGTTCATCTTAAAATTGGCACAGGGAGCAGGGTGGCCAATTAAGCACAATACTGTTCTGGAAAACCAGAAGATGTTGTGAGGCACCTATGGAGGGAGGTGGTGGAATCCATGGGGCTCTGAAAGGATGCTTGGCAGAAAGCATTGGCAGAAATTAATATCATGAATGCGAATAAACATAAAGAAACATACTTGTGACTACAAGTATGCTGAGACACTAAATGGGAAAATGTAACATTTTAAGATTTCTAATTAATATATTCAAAGAGATAAAGGATAATTTTGCATCTGCATTGTGCTATGAGATATATATATTACAGACTAAAGAGAAAAAGTACTAAGAGATATTGTATGTGCGTATAGAATTTCTTTAATCAGAAGTTCATTTCATATGTTTGAAGAAACCTTGGGGAATATTTCTCATAACATATATTTATAATAAAAATATCTTGAAAACATGGAAAAAATAAATGATCATACAATTCCTGAGATAAAAATGAAATTGGTGATTAAATATTACATAAATAAAATTCATAGAAAAAATTTTCAGGAATAGAAAACTTTAGTTTTCTGATTAAGATAACATACTACATTCCGGGCACTTTAATTAAAACACACACCTAGAAATATTGAATATCAAGAAATGCTTGAAATAAAATAACATATAATATCAAGAAAACAAAAGCAGTAGAATAAGACTATTAGATTTTTATCAGGAGCCACTGAGAAATAGAATTCAATGGACCTAGATAGTCAAATATCTGGAGGGAATTAACTTTGACAGAAATTACACATGTGAATATAAACAAATATAAATAAGACATGATGAAATATAAAGACATATTCACATATGCAAAGATTCAGAAAGTGTATAGCTAATCTTTGTAAGGTTGTTACTTGAATATAAAATCAGTCAGTGATGTCTTTTCCCAAGAAACAGCTAGGAAGAAAACTGAGGTAAGAATAACTAAATCTTATGAAGAAATATGATGGTTTCATCAATTTTCAAAACAGTGAAAATATTATATTTCAGACATTGGATGAATATGAACAAAGTTCAGGTTTTCACTAGGATTATTACTTTTGATGAAAGGAGGACTGAGTTCATTGTCAGCTACCTGCTTCTATGTTGAATAATCCATACTGCCATAATGAGACTTCGTAAATTGTACAACTTGCAGCTGAATATAAATTAGCTTAAATTTCTACAAAGTACACATTTTCTACATAGGATCCTGGAGTTAAAGAGGAAGCCATCAAAGGATTAAATTCTTACATATAAAGGGGATAATATATTCTTAGGCTACCAGAACACTGGCTAAGCCTTTAGGAATCAGAAAAGTAAAACTCTTTTAATCTTGAGAGTATAACTTTTATGACTTACTTATGGGAAAAGTGAATCACATAGTATTAGCAATACTGGTGTTCTGCAGGCAAATCCAATACCATTTATTGCTATATCTACTCCATTATATGACTAATGAATGCTGTTTTTGCTTCATGCAGAAGCTTGAATGAAACAAGTATAGCATACATCTTTTACACAGAGATAAATAACACCTAAAACTTGCAAAATATCTTGTGTTAAAGGGAAGGGTTTTATATGCCCCTTTTGAATGAGGCAAACAAACCTCAAGTATTCCAACATTAATAAAGATCTCTGTGCTATGCCCATGTTGAGTCCTCAATTCCATAGTTGTCTCTTAGTCCTAATAATTTTATTATTTTGAGCAGAAACATGAATGTGAATAAATCAAGGAGAGCAATTTACAAAGAATGTTTCTCTAAACCAAAACACTCAATATTTTCTCCCAGGGTAACAGTATTCAGTACCATGGAAATATATAAAAAGCATCAGCACTTGTTTAGGCACTAATATAGAAGTCATGGTCTTTTCCTTATGATGCCATGCATTGATTTTTTTCTCTAAACCATCATAATACTTTTATAAAACATCTTTTAGAATTTGAAGCCTATTCAAGAAAAATACATGAATTACACAAATATAGAATTGAGAATGAGAAATTTTGACAGCGTTTTCTAGCTTAGTTACATGTCAATAACAAGATATGTACAGAACAGGAAGCTTTAGATTTTTATAGGGAAAGATTCAAATTTAAAAACATATATACAATATAAATTAAACTTCTTTGACATTGTATTTTTAAACTGTTTGCTTTTTTTAACCAAAGAAAGCACTCCTTTGGAACTCAAAATATCTGTGGAACATTCTGCCTCAAGCAGTGTTAATCTCTCTGTTCCACACACCATAGATGAGGGGGTTTATAAGTGGAGGCACCATGGTGTAGAAGATGCCTGTGAACAGATTGCTAAGATATGCTTTATCTGTAATGGGACCTAAGAAAGCAACAAATCCAAAAATTGTAAATATAAGTAGAACTGCCAATTGTGGAGTGCAAGTAGAAAAGGCTTTATTATGGGCTTCCATGGAATGCATGCTAAGCACCATGGAAAATATATTACTATATGACATAAACAATAAGGCAGAACATAATAAGCCAAGACCTACACTTATAGCTATGTTAATGAATTCAGAAAACTGAACATCTGAAGACGTGATCCTCAAAATTTGAGGTATATCACAGAAATATTGATGGATCACATTGGACCCTGTGAAGAGAAGCCAGAACATGGTGCCTATGTGGAGAGTAGACTCAATCAACCTACTTGCCCATGAGCCACCAGCTGCCAGTGTGCACAGATGTGGGGTGATGGCAAGCCCATTGTGCAAAGGGTGACAAATGGCAACAGAGCAGTCATAGGACATCACCACAAGGATGACCAACTCTGTGGCAGCAAAAAAAAGATAACCAGGAAACTCTCAGCAGCACATGCTGTGAGAGAAATCAATTTACTGCCTGTCAGAGAATTCACAATGAATTTCAGAACAGTAACTGAAATGCAGCAATGATCTACGAGGGATAAATTTCCTATAAAGAAATACATTTGAGAGTGTAGATGAGGGTCAGTCACAGTGATAGTAACTGTTACAAGATTCCCAGTCAGTGCTCCCAGATAAATCACTAAAAAGAGCAGACCTTGCACAACTTGCAGCATGCAGGAGCTTGACATATCCATGAGAACAAATTCTGTGAAGGTGGTGAAGTTGCTCATGTGTACTATATATACTGCAGTCAACCTGGGAGTCAGAGTATAAAATTATAAGATAAACACTAAAGAGCAAAATGAAGCTAATACACAAAATCAACAAATAATAAGCAAAAGCAAACACTGGCATCAAGGTAAGGCTTCTAACCTAGAAATCAGGATACAAGAAATCAAGAAATGGCAGTCTTTAAAAATCAGTAAATGCACAAATTTCTTTTTCATTTTCTACTCCCACTCTCCTGACCTATAATAATTACAAAACTCATGATATAAGAGAATCTAAGCAAATATAAATATTTGCTTTGAAATTTAAAGTTGAACAAGCTTTCAATCATTAAGCTGAATTTACAATATTTCTTAAAATATACCTAAAACCAAGCCTGGATACATCCAGTGATTATATTCTTATTTTCTACAATATAAAATATTAAAGCAGACAGGCCCTGTGAGAAAGTTTTTATATTGTCCAGGGGACTCTACCACTACAGAGCTTTTACAGAATCTCTTCATGTTCCAGGGAACAAAGATGGCCTTATCTCCCCATCTGTGGCAATACGACCTAAAAATTGCCTCTGTAACAAAAGTTAATGAATAGTTCTGAGGATCATCTGAGATTTTATCCCAAGTGTTTTTTCCTCAAAATTCTTTAATTTTAGGTGATTTATAGGAAATGTAGATGAATTCTATCACTCCTCCTTTGTGACATTGTCTATAAAATTATATTTGATTTAGATGGGAGTGTGTATCTTGAGTTCCCTTCTTTTCACTCTAGTTAACTTTCTCACATGCACACAGAATCTATGAAAAGCATTCCAGCTGGCAATACTCCTACCCACAGCATCATTTCACCATCTAGCATGAATTCCAATATTTAGTGAAGGGTTCATATTCTGGCCAAGTCTCTTTCCTATATGCTATTCTAGGTTGCAGAAATCTCCTCATTCATAAATAATTAGGCTAACTATAATGTATTAAATTGTGCTTGTCTTGAAGTAGTTCAAAGTGTAAAGAAATTTTATTTCAACATTATAGTTAATTGCTAAAAATAGTTATGTTGAAGTAGAATTTAAGTACTATTTAATTTTCATTTATCAGAATCCTAGAATTAAGGATTTATATTTATACATGTTTAGAATATGTATTTAATTAATATTTTGTTTATATAAAATCCCTTGTTTTTACAAATATATTTTTCAATTTTTGTGATGATTTTTATATATAGTAATAAAAATGTTGTATTGTTTACTTTGGTTTTGTTCAGATGAATTTCTAGTTTATTGCAAAATATTTTCTGCAAATTGCTTTCTATAATATTCTTTCTATTAGGTGGTTTCTTCTAATATTCTCAATTTCTAAATTACCTTAATTATGTTAAGCAGATAAATTTTTAACTATGAAAACATTACTCAGTGTTTAAAGTGAATACAAATAACCTATGGTGCATGTTACTGAATTAACCCAGATGCACATCTGTTTTTTTTTGGTTTTTTTTTTTTTAATGTTTGCTTTATCAGAATCATGTATAGGCCTTGATCATTAATGTCTCCTTCCTATCTTCCATCTCTTCAGGTTGCATCTTACTCCTTAGTCTATAGAAATTCTCAAGTTTAATTTTGCTAAATTTACCACACATTTTCTCCTTCAGAAGGCACCATGATGGTCAAATGAATAATTATGGCCACACAGAGAGTTCAGTGTTTTTCCTCTATGTGTTATTACTTTAGGGATCTATAGGAAGTATTTACTTCAAAAATTTTAAATGTGAACAATAGCATAATGAGTGGAATTGCTAATTCCTGGCCTATTTTTTAAAAGATGATATATAGTAATATATTAAAATGATCACCATAGAGCATGGTTGCTTAATAATATCCAGCAAATAAATACCAGGAATTGCTCATTGTAAAAACTAAACTGGAAATCTTAACATTTTCATTGATGTTTTAATATTGATTTTTATTTACTGTGATAGAGTTCCATGAAATGCCATCATAACTTTTTTTTTTTTGCCTATATATTTCTTAGTTCTCCTTTTAAATCTGGCTCAAGAAATATCTCATCCTTGTTCTTTCAACTATTTCAATATCAAGGGAATTTTGGTATCAAAATACTTCCAATATTTTGGGTCAAACTGTATATTCACAGAAAGATCATCAGGTATCGTATTAAAAAATAATATAAAGTTAACAATTGAATCAGAAAAATCCAGTGTACCTTATGAGGAAAATATGTCATATGCAGAAGAAACAATTAAGTTTCCAAATGATCTTGAGGCATAACAGTATTGTGCCAGAGAATTATTCCTTGGTAATATCAAAGAAATAAATCGAATATAATATACAAACATACCTGAAAATTGAGAGAAGGTTATCTTCCATAACACAAATATACCTTTGAAATATTTAAAAGATTAATAGCATCCATAATCCTGCCTCTTCCTTCACTGAATAATATTCAAGGAATCCTTTATCAGTTCAATACATTTTTAACAACCATTCTGCTTCTGGATTCTTTATTTACATGTTTTTCTTTTGTGTTCTTTTTTTGTGTGTGTGTGTGTTCTTTTTAGGACACTTATGGGTAATACTTCCCATGAGACCTGGTTAACTGTCAATCTCAATCTCAAGAGAACCAGGTTTCCTTCAACTCCTGCTTAATGGGAATTCCTTCTCCATACCCTTGAGATGAATTAATTTTGTAATGGTATTTCTTTGGAATAAAATTAGGAAATGTTTTTGTTATTAAATATACCAAACCATTTCATTAAAGTTTCCCAAGTCACAGGCAAATCAATATATTTTCAATTTTGTATTAGAATATAAATGTCATTTTTTTCATATAAAAAATACATAAAATCTTGTTAGCCCTAAAAATACATTTTCTAACAATTGAGTTCTAATATTATGGCATGAAGGAAAATTATATTCAGATTAAACATTACTGAAAAAATTAAAATCATTTTACCAGCTACTAAATTTAAGAAAAGTAAATACTCTAGAATTGATTTGAAAAGGAAAATATGTAAAAAATAAAAATAAAAAGTGGTTGTGGCACAGAGTGAGACTCATTCACCAAATGTGTTTTGAACAGATCTTTGCACATAGGATGTGATCACTAAATTTAGGTTCCCTTCAGAATGTAAATTATTACCCCTAAGAAAACTTTCTTAAGGAAGGAGTGAATAGTCATTGTTCTGAATATTTTTATTAATGACTGGCAATATGGAGAGAAGTATAATGTGTGAGAGGCTAAGAAACTCTGTGGAAAATTTTGGCACTGAAGTCTCAAAAATAGATGTCTCTCTTTACTTCTACAGTTTATCACCAGAGTTATAAAAGTCAGGCTGAAGTTTGGTGAGTAGTGATTAGAAGTGAAATCTATATAAGCAGAAATCCCCTTTTACATTTTGACAACCTCTTTAATTTCTGAATTAATAGAACTGAACTGAATTCTCATATTGACTTTCTCATTTGAACTGTTGCAATATTTTCTTGGTTGAGGAATATAAGGAAAATATGGTCTCATGCAAATATATGGTTACAAAATGAAAGAAATATATTCATAGCACTTTCAGAAAATTGTCATAATCTTTGATGATACACTAAAAGTCAACAAATGGTGGTTTCTTAAAGCAGGTTTGCAATTTGTAATCTGACATCATATTAACAACTTTTCATACTCTAAGATTTAAATTCATTGATTCATTAAGGCATTTTGAGTATATCTTTCACTCATGTATGCTTTCATAACATCATGAAGTTTCAACTGGAAAATATTGTTTCTCAGAGTGATGCAGATATTCCAGAAACCATGTATTTCATTATATATTACAAAAATATTCACATTTATCAAAATTGGAAGAGACCAAAAGCAGTCATATGATATTATTACTCTAGAGCTTTAATTTATATTTATTTTTTAATTTATATTTAATTTATATTACTCTAGAGCTTTAATTTTTAGATTTAGAGTTAGCACATGATACTTTAGTTTTAACTATATAATCTCACACTTTTAATTTCTTATATGTAGCTGTGCATCATTACTTACTCATGAAAAATGTCTTTAGTCATAAAGTATGTTCCTGTTTTCCACAACCTAGAAATTTCTTGTTTCTCACTCCCTAACAAGCTCCTGTTTTTCTTCTCCTTTTAATAAAACATACACTGGATGGAGAAGCCTGAGACCAAGAGTAATTTAAGGAGCACAATGAAGGTGGGCAAAACCAGTGGCTATGAGCTCACTCCTACTCCTTACAAAAAGTAAAAGCACATCTTTGTGGGTGTTATTGTATATTTGGAGATAAATAAAAGACATGACTGGAAGGTGCAGAAAATAAGATTTGGTTCACTTGTGGATTCATCTTTATTTTTGTCTTGATTTAGCTTTTTATAAAACAAGATTCATGAAAGATATTGGCATATTCTGTTAAAGGCTGATAGTGATCCACTCTGCATACACTGCTGCATCAAAAGGGGACTCACTTAGGGACCATAGCCTGCTGGAAGGTGTATATATTTACAAAAACAAAATAAACCATCAACCCATTGGGAAATAAGGTAACAATCACAAGCTCAAGACTGTGGCTTCTCGTTTAGGTGCAATATCCTGATTCCCAAAGTTAGTTACAATGGGTCCAATTGTTTGTGTGGCAGAAGGATTTATTCAGATTGTTGTACTCTTCATTTGATGTAACAGAACGCTATTAATCTAGGGGGAGTGGATGTGGCTCAAACAGTTGGGTACCCACCTCCCACATGGGAGGTCCTGAGTACAGTTCCTGTTGCCTCTTAAGGAAGATGAGCAAGACAGCAAGTTGACACAAAGGGCTGACCCAGTAAGCTGATGAAAGGGAGATGACACAGGAGAAGATACAATGAGAGACACAACAAGCAGTGAGTAGATGTGACTTAAGTGACTGGGCACTTCCTGCTCACATGGGAGGTCCCAGGTTTGGTTCCCAGTGCTCACTAAAAGAAGAAGCAAGGACAATGAGCAAGATGGTGGCAGGGTAGAGTTCCAAGAATCAGCTTCTGTTATGGGGCATTTGGATATCACCCAGAGCTATCTAGAGCACATGTTTGGGGGATCCAGGAGACCAGAAGTGCATCCTGCAACATCTTTGAAAGACTGAAAGGAGGAGACTGCTCATCTGCAGAGAAGATTCATAAGTAGAGCTCTCCAAACCCCAGATGCTGGTGCCCATACTCCACTCCTGGCTTTGTTCCATCTATATCAGAATGCCACTCCAGCCTAAGCCCCAGGCACTCCTCCAGCAGGGAAGAAGCTGGGGGGAGCTGCACCAGCCTGTCCAGGAAATTACAGGCCATGCTACGGAGGCCGGGAATCATCCTACTTTTGCAGCACAAGCCATCCCAGAAACTATTCTGTGGCAGGAATTGGAAGCTTGATTTCCCAAAAACAGGGGAGGAAGAGACTGTTGGCCACCAATTTCAGCTACTGATTAGTAAATTCAGCTGGCTGAAGTATAACCCTAAGAATAGCTAACGTTTGAGCCTTTCCAAGTCAGAAGGAGGCTGATAGTTGCCATTTTGACTCCACCTCCAGTATTAGGGGAAGCCAGGGACTGAAAATCACAGTGATAGTGGAGACTGGTTTCTTTCACCCAGGTTGGCCTGAAGTCCTAGCCTAGGCTGCAGCCCCACCTCTAGCAGGGAGGAAGCTGACAGGCCCTGCACCAGCCTATCCAGGTAACTGCTGGTACATATAGCTAGCATAGATGGAATAATCGGAAGTCTACCAGGGCAACTGTGGTCATCTTGGATCTGCACTGCATGGATTGATGCCCACACCTGCAGCTCCATCCCTGTCCCAGGCATGGGAGAAAGGAGCATGAAGTTCATCAGTCTCTCTGGGCAACTACAATCTAGGCCTGCATGGGCTGGAATATTCCACACAGCTGTGGCTTTATCCTTACCCCTGACAAAGGAGAAAGTTGGGAGAAGCTTCATTGGTCCTTGGGGCAATGAGGGTAGCTTGGGCCTCCACAGCTTACAGCATTAACTACATCATTTGCTCCTACTACACAACCAGCAAGGGAGAAAGGGCAGGAAGTCCTAAACTAAAGAGAACAACTGCACCCAGAATAAATACTCTAGTAAGACAGATGCCAAGACACCAAGAAAAAATTGTAATCCACACCAAGAAACAGGAAGATATGGCCCAGTTAAAGGAACAAGATAAGCCTCCAGATGACACAAAGGAGTTGAGACAATTAATCATAGATGTTCAAACAAATCTCCTTAATAAATTCAATGAGATGGTTAAAAATATTAAGGATATTAAGAAGACATTGGATGAGCAAAAAGAAAAATTTGAAAGCATACATAGAAAAATAGCAGATCTTATGGGAATGAAAAGTGCAATAAATGAAATAAAAAATACACTGGAATCATATAATAGCAGATTTGCAGAGGCAGAAGAAAGGATTGGTGAGCTTGAGGAAATGACCTCTGAAAGTGAACATACAAAAGAAGAGATGAAGAAAATATTGTAAAAACTTGAACAAGGTCTCAGGGAACTAAAAGACAGCAAGAGATGTGCAAACATACATGTCATAGGTGTCCCAGAAGGAGAAGAGAAGGGAAAAGGGGCAGAAGGAATATTTGAAGAAATAATGGTAGAAAATTTCCCAACTCTATTCAAGGGCATGGATATCCATGTCCAAAAAGCATGACATACTCTTATCCAAAAAAAATCTGAATAAACCAACTCTGAGACACATACTAATCAGAATGTCAAATGCCAAAGACAAAGAGAGAATTCTAAGATCAGCAAGAGAAAAGCAATGCATAATGTATAAGAGATACCCAATAAGATTAAGTGGTGATTTCTCACCAGAAACCATGGAGACAAGAAGACAGTGGTGATATTTTTAAGATACTGCAAGATAAAAATTTCCAGCCAAGAATCTTACATCTAGCAAGATTGTCTTTTAAAATTAAGGGTGAGTTTAGAATATTCACAGATAAACAGAAACTGAGAGAGTTTTTAACCAAGAGACCTGCTTTGCAGGAAATACTAAAGGGTGTGCTACAGCCTGAAAAGAAAAGACAGGAGAGAGAGGCCTGGAAGAGAGTCTAGAAATGAAGATTAAATCAATAAAAGTAAATAAAGTGTCAAAAGAGTGATGAAAATAAAATATGACAGATAAAACTTAAATATCGAGGACTAAACTTAACTAATGATTTAAAGCACATGTATTCAGAAAACTACAACTCATTGTTAAATGAAAATTTTTAAAAACCTATATAATTGGAAGAACATCCCATGCTCATGGTTTGAAAGACTAAATATCATTAAGATGTCAATTCTACTCAAACTGATATACAGATTCAATGCAATCCTGATAAAAATTCCAAGAGCATTTTAAAAATAAATGGAAAACATGATTATCAAATTTATTTGGAAAGGTAAGGGGTCCTGAATAGACAGAAACATCTTAAAAAGGAAAAGCAAAGTAGGAAGACTCTAATTTCTGGACTTTAAGTTGTATTACTTAGCTACAGTGGTGAAAACAGCATGGTACTGGCATAAAGACAGTCACATAGAACAATGGAACTGAATTGATGGTTTAAAAACAGACCCTCACATCTATGGTCAAGTGATTTTTGACTAGCTTGTCAAACCCACCCAGCTCAGGCAGAACAGTCCATTCAACAAATGGTGCTGAGAAAATAGGATATCCATAGCAAAAGAAGAAAAGAGGACCCCTATCTCACACCATATACAAAAATTAACTCAAAAGGAATTTAAAAACCTAAATATAAAAGCAAGAAACATAAAGCTTCTAAAAGAAAATGTAGGAAAATATCTTCAAGACCTGGTGGTAGGTGGTGCATTCTTAAAGGATATAAGAGGAGGATTGAGATGGACTACTGATATTTAATGTATGTAGAAGTTTTAATTAGCGTTACTGTAAAAGTGTAGAAATGTACAGAGTTGATGGTAACACATTACAGTGAGTAACAGCTGGCTTATGAATGGGGATGTGGCTTAAAATTGTAGTCTAGGGACATAAATACCAATTGACAGAAAGCTAGAGAATAATCTATGGACTGAATAGCAAAATAAACCCAGAGGTGGATGAGAATAGTGGTTGATGGTACAGATACAAGAGTGTCCTTTGTGAGCTAGAGCAGATGTACATCAGTATTGCAGGGTGGTGGGAGTGTGGAGAAGCATGGGAAAAATATAACTGGAGTGACCTATGGAGTGTGGTTAACAGTAAAAATGTAATATTCTTGCATCTTTGCCATTATGTGTTGATAATGAGGGAGTATGGAAAATGTGTGCCAAATATATGCTGTGGGACTGGAAATAATCAGATGATATTATCTCATAATCTGTAATAAGTGTTCCACCACAGTGTGGTGTGTTGATAGAGGGTTGTTTTGGGGGAATTCTGAACATGTGTATGATTGCTTTGTAAATTTGCAACTTCTGTCATAAAAAATATATTTAAAAAATAATAATAGAATGGGTTAGGAGAAAATACACCACATGTAAGGTAAGGACTATAATTTGTAGTAAGATTTTGAAATATTCTTTCATAATCTGTAACAAATGTCTCCCGACAATGCAAGGTGTTGGTGGAGGTTTGATGTATGGGGCCCCTGTATAATGTTATGAATGTTTGCTTTATAAGGCCACAGCTTTTACTATACACTTGTTTATGTAGGTTCATGTATAAATGATATAAAAATAATAATAATAGGGTAGGTTGGGGAAAATACTTCAGTTAGTAGTAATATTTTGAGGATGCTCTTTAATCATTAGTTAAAAATGTTTAACAACAATGCAAGGTGTTGGTGGTAGGGTGAAGAATGAGAGCATGGTATGATGTTATGTATGTTTGTATTGTAAGTTCACAACAATTGCTATACGCTTCTTGTTCATGTATTTTCATGTATGAGTAAATAAATAAATATATATTTAAAAACAAAAAAATTAGGCACAATTCAAATTATTCACAGATAAACAGAAATTAAGAGGGCCTGTCAATAAGAAACCTGCCCTTCAAGAAATAAAACAGGAGTTCTTCATGTTGAAAAGAAAAAAAATAGGAGAGAGAGAGAGTTAGAGGAGAGTGTAAGAACAACAAAAAGATAAAAAGAGAAATAAAAACAACATATGGCATAGATAAACCTAAAGAAAATATGGATAATGTAAGTAATTCCATCACAGTAATTACATTGAACGTTAATAGATTGAACTCTCCATTTAAGAAATGCAGCTTGGCAGAATAGATAAGGAAATATAACCCATCTATATGCTGCCTACAAGAAAACCACCTTAGACCCAGGGATGCAAGGAGACAAATGATTGGAAAACAATTTTACTTGCAAACAATAATCAGAAAAGAGTGGGAGCACCTATACCAATATCAGAGTAAACAAACTTTAAATGATAAACTATTGTAAGAGACAAAGTCAGACACTATATATTAATAAAAGGGGAAATCTGTCAATAAAAAAGAACAATCATAAACATTTATGCACCTAACCAGGGCGTCTCAAAATACATGAGGCAAACATTGAAAAACCTAAGTGGAGAAATAGATGCCTCTACAATTATAGTGGGAGACTTTAATACACAAAACACCTCGACAGAGAATCAATTTAGAAAAAAATACCTTGAAAAATATATTAGAAAATTGGGACCTAAGAGTCATACACAGAACATTACAAACAAATACAGCAGGATATATATTCTTCTCAAATGCACATGGGTCATTCTCAAGGATAGACCACATGCCAGGCCACAGAACATCTCTAATGAAGGATGTTTATGTGGGAGGTTGTGGCAGGAGTGGGAGGTGGGGCACATGGGAATCCCTACAATTTTTGTGTAACATTTATGTAATCTAAGTATCTTTTTAAAAATTAAAAAAAAATAGTGGAAAAAAAAAAAAAAGACAAGCAACCCATTTAAAAAATGAGCAAGTGATTAGAATAGATACTTGTCCAAAGAAGAAATACAAATGGCTAAAAAGCACATGAAAAGATGCTCAATGTCACTAGCTATTAGGGAAATGCAAATCAAAATAAAAATGAGATATCACATTACACCCATTAGACTGGAGGCTATTAAATAAACAGAGGTTTACAAGTGTTTGATAGAATTTGGAGGAACTGGAACACTTATGCACTGTTGGTGGGAATATAGAATGGTGCAGCCATTGTGGAGGACAGTTTGGTGGTTCTTCAGGAAGCTTAAGTATAGAACTGCCATATGATCCAGCAAACCCACTGCTGGGTATATACCCAGAGGAATTGAAAACAGAGGTATGAACAGATATATGTACACCAATGTCCAAAGGGGTATTTTTGCTATTGCCAAAATTTGGAAACAACCCAAATGTCCATCAACAGATGAATGGATAAAAAAAGTAGTAAATACACACAATGGAATATTACACAGCTGCAAGAAGAATGCAGTATTAACACATGGGATAACATGGATGAATCTTTATATATATGTATCAACTTTTTTTATTTTTTAAAAGATGCTTAGATTACATAAATGTTACACAAAAATTATAGGGATTCCAATGTTCCCCACCTCCACACCTTCCACAACCTCCCACATAAACATCTTTCATTAGTGTGGCACATCACCTGCAATGGATATACACATCCTGGGGCTTTACCACTAAGCATGGACCATAGTTCACATTGTAGACCACACTCTCTCCCACACAGTTCTGCATGTTATATGCTGATGTAAAATGGCCTATATCTGTTGTCGTAATGTCATCAGGATAATTCCCAAGTCCTGAAAAAGCCGCCGTATTAAAACTGCTTTTCCCTCTCCCTACCCCCAAAGTGTCCAGTAGCCACTGACTCCACAATAATGTTGTAATTTCTTCCACTGCTTGAATCACAATATGTCTATAACAGAATAGCAATAAGTCCACTCTAGTCCATAGCTCTTCCCTCTATCCTGAGGAGTCTGGGATGTTGATGTCCATTCCACCTCCAAGTGAGAGGGGGCTTATATCCCATGGATAAGATGGATGGGATTATCCTGCCTGCAGCTGCAGGCTCTCTCCATTCCCTGGGATGGCCGTTGTCCATCATCATCTCCCCACCAGTTGTCATGGGTGAGTCCACTAAGCTGTAGAGTTGGAGTTGCAGCTCCACTGAGATTCTGGCCCAGCTGGCACATGGCAGGCCAAAGGCTCCAGTCTCTGGAAGTACACCTACAAACTCCAGCACCACATATAAGTTTGAATAGAAGGGACTGATGGACCATGTGCAGGGAGGACTTATTTGAGTCCAACTCTGTCACTCTCAGGAGCACATATTCCAAAGTAGAGTCCACTGATAAGGCATCAATCTCTGGAGCTATCCACACTTATATAGGAACTGGGTTTCTCCAGAGCCCCTCTATTTGGGGTGATATCCACATTTGGGTTCTGTGAGATCCTACTGCGGTGTGCGTAAGAGTTACCTCGGGGATGACTTCCTGACTCACTTTGAAGTCTCTTAGCCATGTGAACTCATTTGCTTCACCTTTCCCCTCTTTTATTCCAGTTTTTTTTCCAGTTGTATTGCCAGTTGGCACTTGGTAGTAATCCCTCAGTGCCAGGGAGGCTCATCCCCAGGAGTCATTTACCATGCTGAGAGGAACGTAATGCACTTATATGCTGAGTTTGGCTTAGAGAGAGATCACATTTGAGCAACAAGGAGGCTCTCAAGAGGCAACCCTTAGGCATCCCATAACAATAGACTAAGTTTCAAATTCAAGAGCAAAGACGTATAAGGCTAGTCATCAATAACAAGAACCCATCAGTGGATCATCCTCCTTTGCCAGACATTGCCCCTGCACTTGAAGGACTATTGCTGCTCCCTTGGAGAATGTGGTGGTGCTTTTCAGGCTGGGAATTCAGTATTCTCTCATGTATTGATTGATTCTCCACCCACTGTGACCATGCCACCCCATTGATCATTTCAACAATTTTATATACATTTTATGTATGTTCAGGTGAGTTTCCTCCCATGAAACCTCCATCCCTGACACCCCCCCACCAATGATCCCCTTCTGCCCCCCTTGTAATCCTTCTGTGATCCAAAGGTTCTTTAAAGATGAAGCCCATATAATAGCCAAATGCAATTATTAGGAAAATGAAATGATAATGATAAATTTAAAGGTAAGAGATAAAACACATGGAAACTCAAACTTTTCTTAAACTGGGAATTAATTTTTGTTAATTAATAAGTAAAATCGCAATTAAAACTTTATAATTGTTAGAAAAAATAGAAAATTTTATGAGTAAGAATGTGTTTTGTAATAAGTTTCAAGTTCAACTCTTTTATTCATTTATTACTTCCCATAGGTATATATTTATGTATCAATGCAATGGGATGTTTGATATTAGAGAGATTTCACAAATATATATTATTTTATAGTAAAAAAAAAAAACCATGGAAACTTAAACACTAAAAATAAAATTGGATTAAAGGATTGAGATATTCAAAAATGGGAGAAAACAAAAATATATTTAAAAAATATTATTTTGACATTATTCCTTTTATCACTGCAATATCAGGTATCCAGTCTGTACCGTGGCACCTTCCCCCTCTGCGACTCTCCAGAGGGGGAGTGACTAGAGTCACTCCCCAGTGTCTCCCAATTTTTCATTTAATTTTCAAATAAGTTTTAGGTCACAGCAAAGTCACACACACAATACAAGGGACTCTCATATACCCAAACACTATCACTTTCCTCAACCCATATTAAAACATTTTTGTATGTGGATAGTAGCGTTTTTATAACTGCTTTACAGATAGTGAAACATAGCTACTAAACATTGTCAATGGTTTACTGTGTTGTTTACATTTTAGACTGTAAAATTTAATAATTTTTGATGATATTTACCATGTCCTGTGTCCATCATTGTAAGGTAATGAAAAACATTTCCCCTGGCCACTAAATACCACCTGTTTGATCTATTCTGTTCCACCCTCCTCATCCCACTGGGGCCCTTGATGACCCCCTGGCTTGACTCATTGGATGACAAGATTCATAGTTACATGCAACAAGTGGTCTTGACATGCTGGTTTGTCCTCTCCTATTAGGAACTACCCTTGTTCATAAGAGATGCCCACCTGCCTGTTTCTGGGTGAATAGGTCTTCCCAAAGATGGGTGTCCATCTCCTCTCAGCTCATTGTGTGGGCCTCCACCCACTGATACAACACATTATGACAAGATGAATACTCACACACTCCCTAGAAGCCTGCTTCAGATGTGCCCTGTCCCCCCAACCAACACCTTAAAACAATGACACTTCCTTATCATATTGCCATAAGAGCATTCCCACCTCTGCACTTTCAACCTCATACCCACAAATCCCAAGTTTTCACCTGGTCCCTCACCCATCTCTCCCCCCAGTATCATGGGTATTCTAACCCACCCTTCCCAAGCTACCCACCTGCTAACCCTGTACCACCAAATGCAATAATATCACTACCCACCTGTCCTATCCCTTCAATACACAACTACACTCAATCACTTTACCATAGATTACGTCCATATGGGTGATGGCTTACAACTTTCTCTTCTCTTTCTCTTTCTTGTAAACCTCTCTTTCAAATAATGGTTCTCAGAGACTGCTCAATTTCCTTAATTCATAACAGTTAGGTAATGTACTGTTCATCCTTCAATGCCTGGCTTGCTTCATTCAACATAAAGTCCTCAAGATTCATCCATGTTATTCCTTGTATAAGCACTTTATTCCTTCTTACAGCTGAGTAATATTCCATTGTATGTATGTGCCACATTTTGTTTATCCATTCTTCTGTTGATGGGCACCGGGGTTGATTCTGATTTTTGGCAATACTAAGCAATGCCGCTAAGAACATTGGTGTGCATATATCTGTTCGTGTCCTTGTTTTCAATTCTTCTGTGTATATACCCAGCAGTGGAATCATCGGATCAATCAGAAGATCTATAGTCAGTTTCTTGAGGAAATTCCAAACTATCCTCCACAGTGGCGGGACCATTCCACAATCCCACCTGCAGTGGACAAGGTTTACCATTCCTCCACATCCTTTCCAATACTTATAATCGGCTATTTTTTTAAATGGCTGCCATTCTAATGGGTGTAAGATGGTATCTCATTGTAGCTAGCAATGTCGAGCATTTTTTCATGTGCTAATTAGCCATTTGTATTTCTTCCTTGGAGAAGTGTCTTTTCAGGTCACTTGCCCGTTTTTTTTTTTTTAACTTTATTTTGTACATTTAATAATTGAAAACATAAACAATTAAAAACTAAAAAGTAAACACAGATGAGTAAATATATACATTTCTCAATTAAATGTAATGGATACATGTAATTTTTTTTTTGAATCAAACAATATATTACACAATATATTTGGTTCATGGTAATGCATTCATACAATATTTGTCCTTTTGTGTCTGGCTTGCTTCACTCAACATAATGTTAAAATGTGTTGTTTTTCTTTTTATTTTTGAGGTGTAGGATTTCTTTATATATACAGGATATTAGGCTCCTATCAGATATATGGTTGCCAAATATTTTCTCCCATTGTGTAGGTTCCCTTTTCATTTTCTTGATAACGTCCTTTGAGTTGCAGAAGTTTTTAATTTGGAGGAGATCCCACTTATCTATTTTTTTCTTTTCCTCCTCGTGCTTTCAGTGTGTAGTTCATGAAATCATTTCCTATTACAAGTTCCTGTAGATGCTTCCCTATATTATCTTCCAAGATCTTTATGGTGTTGGCTCTTATATTTAGATCTTTGAACCATATTGAGTTGATTTTTGTATAAGGTGTGAGATGGTGTTCCTCTCATTCTTTTGGATATGGTAATCCAGTTTTCCAAGCACCACTTGTTGAAGAAGACATTCTCTCTGAACTGAGTGGGTTTGGTAGCCTTGTGGAGTATCAGATGACTGTATATGTGAGGATTTATATCGGAACTTTCAATTCATTTCCATTGGTCAGTATGTCTATCCTTGTGCCAATAACATGCAGTTTTACCACTGTAGCTTTATAGTATGCTTATGTGATACCTCCAACTTCATGTTTCTTTTTCAATGTCTTCAGTGACTCGGGGCCTCTTACCCTTCTAAATATTTTTTTGTAGTTTTTCCAGTTTCTTAGAAAATACAGTGCTGATTTTTATTGGGATTGCATTAAATTGGTAGATTACATTGGGTAGGATAGACATCTTGATGATGTTTAGTCTTCCTATCCATGAACAGGGAATATTCTTCCATATATTTAAGTCTTTTTTTATTTCCTTTAACAGTGTTGTATAATTTTCTGTATTTAACTCCTTTACATCTTTAGTTAAATTTATTCCTAGGTATTTGATTCTTTTAGTTACTATTGTAAATGACATTTTTTTCTTGGTTTCCTCCTCAGATTGCTCATTATTGGTGTACAGAAATGCTATGGATTTTTGACCATTGATCTTATAGCCTGCAATGTTACTGAATTCCTTTATAAATTCTATAAGCTTTGTTTTAGATTTCTCAGGGCTTTCTATGCATAGGATCATGTCGTCTGCAAATAATGAAATTTTTACTTCTTCTTTTCAATTTTGGATGCCTTTTATATCTTTTTCTTGCCTCAGTGCTCAAGCAAGTACTTCTAAGACAGTGTTAAGTAATAGTGGTGATACTGGGCATCCTTGTCTTGTTCCCAATCTCAGAGGAAAGGCTTGTAGGATTACACCATTGAAGATGATGTTAGCTTTGTGTTTTCCAAATATACCCTTTATCATGTTCAGAAAGTTTCCTTCTATTCCTATCTTTTGCAGTGTTTTTATCAAGAAAGAATGCTGTATTTTGTTGAATGCTTTTTCTGCATCTATAGAGATGATAATGTGATTTTTTTCTTTCAATCTATTTATGTGGTGTACTACATTGATTTCCTTATGTTGAACCATCCTTGCATACCCAGGATGCAACCGAATGTGTCATGCTGTGTAATTCTTTTGATATGTTGTTGAATGTGATTAGCAAGTATTTTGTTGAGGATTTTAGCATCTAGATTCATTAGAATAATTGGTCTATAATTTTCCTTTCTTGTGGTATTTTTATTTGGTTTTGGTATTAGGGTAATGTTGGCATCATAGAATGAGTGAGGCAATGTTATTTCTACTTCTTTTTTTTTTTTTTTTTTTTTTGAAGAGCTTAAGCAGGATTGGTGTGAGCTCTTTCTGGAATGTTTGGTAGAATTCAGCTGTCAAGCCATCTGGCCCTGGGCTCTTCTTAGTTGGGAGGTTTTTATGGCTGAGTCTATCTCTTTACTTGTCATTGGACTGTTGAGTTCATCAATTTCTTCTTTCATCAATGTAGGCTGTTTGTGAGTTTGTAGGAATTTGTCCATTTCTCTAAATTATCATTCTTGTTGGCATATAATTTTTCAAAGTATCCTCTTAAGATACTCTTTATTTCTGTGGAGTCAGTAGTGATATCCCTTTCCTCATTCCTTATTTTGTGTATTTGCATTTGCACTCTCTCTTTTTCTTTGTTAGTCTGGTTAATGGTGTGTCAATTTGATTGATCTCCTCGAAGAAACAGCTTTTGGTTTTGTTCATTTTTTCTAGTGCTTTCTTATGCTCCATTTCATTTAGCTCTGCTTAAATTTTTGTTATTTCCTTCTTTCTACTTCTTTTTGGTTTAGTTAGTTGTTGTTTTTCCAATTCTTCCAGGTGTGCAGTTCAGTCTTCAATTCCTGTGCTTTCTTCTGTTTTAATATATGTATTTATGGCTATGAACTTCCCTCTCAGGACAGCTTTTGCTGTATCCCATAGGTTTTGATATGTTGTGCTGTCATTTTCATTAGTTTCAATGTAGTTAATGATTTCTTTTGAGATTTTCTCCTTGACCCACTGTTTGTCTAAGAGTGTGTTGTTTAACTTCCATGTCTTTGTGCCTAATCTGGTTCTCTGGCCCTTAGTGATTTCCAATTTCATTCCATTGTGGTTGGAGAAATTACTTTGCATCATCTCAATCTTTCTGAATTCATTGACAGTTGTTCTTTGGCCTAGCATGTGGTCTACCTTGGAGTATAATCCTTGTGCACTCGAGAAGAATGTAAATCCTGCTGTATTTGGGTGTAGTATTCTGTATATGTCTATTAGGTCTAGGTCTTCTAGTGCATTATTCAGAGTCTTTGTTTCTTTATTGATTCTCTGTCTAGATGTTCTGTCTAATGGTGATAATGGTGTATTAAAGTCCCCCACTATAATTGTAGAGACATTTATTTCTCCACTTAGTTTTTCCAGAGTTGGCCTCATGTATTTTAAGGCACCCTGATTAGGTGCATAAATTTTTATGATTGTTCTTTCTTCTTCAGAGATTACTCCTCTTTTAATATATAGTGTTCATCTTTGTCTCTTACAATACTTTTGCATTTAAAGTCTATTTTGTCTGATATTAGGATGGCTACTTCTGTCCTTTTTTGGTTATTGTTTGTTTGTATAATTGTTTTCCAGCCATTCACTTTCAGCCTCCTTGAATCCCTGGGGTGAAGGTGGGTTTCTCATAGACAGCATATAGATGGATCATATTTCCTTATCCATTCTGCCAATCTATGTCTCTTGATTGGTGAATTTAATCCATTAACATTCAGTGTTATTGATTGAAATGAATTTCTTACATCAGCCATATTTCCTATGGGTTTATGTATGTCATATTTTGTTTTTATTTCTCTTTTTCTCTTTTTAGTTGTTCTTATACTCTCTTCCAACTATCCCTTCCCTGTTTTTTCCTTTCAACTTGTAGAACTTCTTTTGGTATTTCTTGAAGTGCAGGTTTCTTATTGGCATATCTTTTTTATCTTTGAATATTTTGAACTTTCCATCATTTTTGAATGCAATTTTTGTTGGATAGAGAATTCCTGGCTGGAAGTTTTTCTTTGAGTATTTTGACTATGTCATACTACTGTCTTCTTGCCTCCATGGTTTCAGTTGGGAAATCAGCACTTAATCTTATTGTGCTTCCCTTGTATGTGATAGTTCTCTTTTCTCTTGCTGCCCTGAGTATTTTCTCTTTGTCTTGAGCATTGGACATTTTGACAAGTATATGTCTTGGAGTTGGTCTTTTGGGATTTATACTCTTTGGGGTGTGCTGTGCTTCCTGGATATATACATCCATCTCCCTCAATTAAGTTGGGAAGTTTTCAGCCATTATTTCCTTCAACACTCCTTCTGTTCCCTTTCCCTTCTCTTTTCCTTCTGGGATGCCTATAATGTATATGTTTGTGCATTTTGTGTTATTGATTAAATCCCTACGTCCTTGATGGATTTTTTCCTATCTTTTTATCTCTCTGTTCTATCTGTTTGATTTCAGATGTACTGTCTTCCATATTACTAATTCTTTCTTCTGCCTGTTCAAATCTGCTGTTATGTGAATCCAGCATCTTTTTTATTTCTGTATTGTGCCATTAATCACCATCATATCCATTATCTTTTTATGTATGTTTACAATTTCTTCAGTATGTTCTCCCAGTGTCTTCTTAATATCCTTAATCTCCTCCTTCACTTCATTATGTTCGTCCATGATATTTGTTTGGACAGCTTTGATTAGTTATTCAATGTTCTCCATCTCCTTCTGGTTTTCAGTTGGTTCACTGGCCTTGTCCATGTCTCCCTGTTTCTCAGTAGGGTTTGTAATTTTTTGTTACCCTCTGGTAATCATTTTATCTTAATGTGTTTATTCAGTTGATTAGCTTCTCTCTTCTCTGGAGTTTTATTTAGCTGGTGGTTCTGTGTGTGTGTTAACTTTTTTTATTTGACATTTTGTTCTTCTTATTCTACTTCCTTGCTTCTTTCTATGTTCCCTTGAAGGAAAAACATTAGGTCTAGAAGAATCAAAAGAGGTGAGAAAGGTAGAAGGATAATAGTAATATTGATAAAAGTTAGAAGAGGGGCCATATAATACCTAGTAAAATGAATATTTAACTCATGTAAGCAGTGTAGAGTAATAGCAAAAAAAAAAAAGTGGCATACCTACAATGGAATGGGAAACAAAATAGAGGAAAATAAATATAATGATTTAGAAAGCCAGAATGATGGGGAGAGAGAGAAAGAGTAAAGAAAGAGCTGAAAGGAAAAAGTTAATAATAAAAAAAGAAGAAATCAGAATATATAAGATAGAAATTGACACCCTTGAGTTGTGAACTAATGAAATAAGGTGGTACGTAAGAACCACAAGAGAAAGCAGAAGGTAGAAAGATGAAAGAAGGAAAATAGATACCATTGGGAGGCAAAATCAATATAGACAAAGAATGGGAAATCATGGAAGAAGAAGCACAGCAAAGAAGAGAAGAGCTAGCAGGAACTAATTTTTTTTTTAAATGGGGGGGTGGTGGAGGAAAGAGGAAAGAAAAGCAAGAGACAAACAAACAAACATAGAAAAACCAAACTACCACACAAGCAAGCAGTCAAACAAAGCTAAGGAAGAATAGTGTTCCTTCTTGAGCCCTTGTGGAACCTCTCAGCCTGCTTGTGTTCATCAATCAATTACCCTGCAGGGTTCTATCTGCAGGTTTGGGGCAGATTTTAACAATTAAACTAAGTTAAATTTTTTTTTAAAATTAACCATCCTTTTTTTGGGGGGAAATAAGGGAACCAAAAGAAGGTGTCTTCCAGACCACCCCCTCTGCTGAGGGGACCCTAAATAGGCTCATGGAAATTTTTCAAACACTTCACACTGCCTGGCTTCCCCAGAGGAGCTGATGCTCTGATACCTGCCAGCACAGAACAATAAAATTGGCTGACTCTGCCCCCTCCTGAGCCAAGCCTCCATATCACAGGTCTGTTAGGTAAATCAGGCTTCCTTAGCATTTTTCCTCTCCCCTCAGCCTGGTGCCACTTCAAGCCAGCTATTTTGCTCCCCAAAGCTGCAAGGGGTTCCAGTAAGCCAAACCACAGAAAGGAAACCACTCTCAACCCTTTGCCAGAACCCTCCCACTTTCAGAGAATGCTCCCTCTCACCGGGTTGATGGCCAGAGTCAGAGATCATCCCATCCTTTTGCCCTGAGGGTGGGGCTCAGCTGTCTGTGTCCACTACCACAGCTGGGGAAAAACTCATGATTCTTTTTTGAGCAATCCACCTCACGATCCAGCTCCCTCCAGATTGATATCCCCAAGGTTCTCACTCTGTGGACCCCCAGAACAGACCACTAAGGCAGGATCCTATCCCCCATCAGCTGTCCTCTAAGAGCGAGATGGTGAGTGCCCACCTAAACCGATGCCATCTTCACAAGCCATGGATGAATTTTAACGACCTTATTTTGAGTGAAGGAAGCCAGCACTGAAGGACAAATATTACATGACCTCACTGATATGAATTAAGCGAGTTGAGCAAACGCACAGAGCTAGTTTATGGAAGACAGATTTACAGGAGTAATAAAGGGAGAAGAAGGTTTTGAGTCAATGTCCATATGGGCAAAATCTATGATATGGTGGAAGGGTGTACTTGTGCAGTGGATAGGCATGACAGTGGTGCAGTGATGTTATTGCATTGGACAGTGCTGGTTTCAGAAATGTGTAGGGTGGAAAGGGTGGGTTGGACTGTCCATGGAACTGGGTGGATGGTTGGGGGAGGGAGCAGTTTTATTCTGGGGATTTGTGGGTATGTGGTTGAACCCAAAATGTTGGGAATTTTCTTTTGGAAAATATGGCAGGGGAAGGTTACTAATTTAGACTATTGGATGTGGGGGGCATGTGGGACACAGCACACCTGGAGCAGGCTTCTAGGGAGTGTGTGAGTGTTCTTCTTGTCAGAGTGTTTTATATTAGTGTGTGGAGACCCACATAATGAATGGGAAGGTGTTGGACTCCCATCTTAGAGAGTCCTGCTATGTTCTCAAATAGAGGTGGCAGGAGACTCTCAAGAGCATAGACAGTGGCTAGCAGGGAAGGACAGGCCAGTATGTCAAGCCCTCAATGTTGTTGTTGCAAGTAACTAAGAATGTTGTTCTTCAAGGAGTGAAGTTTGGTGGTTGCCTTGGGTCCTGAAGGGAGGGGGAAGAAGAATAGAAGAGATGAAACATGGGGCATTTTGGGGCAATGGAAGTGTTCTATATGATATTGCAATGATAGATACAGGTCATGTTATATTTTAATCAGACTTTATAAAAGTATGTGGTCCAAAATATAAACCATAATGTAAATTGACCATGGTTAGTAGCAATGTTTCAATATTTGTACATCAATTTTAATAAATGGACCATCCACATGTAAAATTTTACTAATAGGAGAAAGGGGAAAAGTGGGAAGATGCTGGGTATATGAAAATCCCTTATGTTTTGTATGCCATTTTTCTGTAACATAAAGCTTCTTTGAAGACAAAATGAAAAAGATAAGACACTGGGGGAACAAATGGAAGAAAATGTCACTGTACATACAAAACAAAAGATCTTACAGTGAGGAAAGACATAATGTCAATTTTCTTTTATTTTATATTTTTATTATATTTTCACTATTCGAATTTTGTAAAATTTTTGTATTTTATTTGTTATTTTTTAAATGATCATAATTTCATTTTCTTATTAATTGTATTTGGTTGTTTTGTTGGCTTCATTTTTGGTGAAGTTTTAGATCACAGAATGGTTACAACTGTGCAAAGGGAGGATCATTGGTGTGGGGTGTCAGTGATGGGGGATGCATGGGAGGAAGTTAATCTGGGGCACACCTATAAGGCACATAAATGTGTTCAATTGTTCATGGAGCATTGTCACAGTGGGTGGAGATTCAACAATAACCAAAAGAATATCAAATTCCCATCCTGGGGAGCTCTGCCTCATTCTCTAATGGGAGAACAAGAATACTGACTACAGGGGCAGTGACTAGTGAAGGAGGATGGACCATTGATGGATACAATTATTGATAACTGTACTTAGGAACCTTTACTTTTGAAATTAAAACTTAGCCGAACTTAATAGGGTGCTTAAGAGTTACCTCTTGAGAGCCTCCTTGTTGCTCAAATGTGGCCTCTCTTTAAGCCAAACTCAGTATATAAATACATTATCTATGCCCCATTGTGAGATGAGCCTCCCTGGCACTGAGGGATTACTACCAAGCACCATTACTACCAAGCACCATTACTCCCAAGCAATGCAACTGGAAAAAGGTCTTGACCAAAAGGGGGGAAAGATAAAGACAAATGAGTTTAAATGGTTAATAGATGTCAAAGTGAGTCCGGAGGTCATTCCAGAGGTTACACTTATGCATGTCTCAGCAGGATCTCACTGACTGCCAAAGTAAATATTGCCTCAAATAGCCAGGCTCCTGAGGGCTCTGGAGACATCCAGACACCATAGGCAGGGCAGACAGCTCAGGAGTTTGGTGTCCAGCCAGTGGGCCCTACTTGGGAATTTATGTTCCTCAGTGTGACAGAGGTGGACTCAGTTGTGGTTTCCTAACACATGGCTCTTCTGCCCCTCTATTTTGAACCTATAGCTAGTACTAGATTTGATAGACATATATGTCCAAGAGACTTAAATCTTTGGTCTGTCCATGTGCCCACTAAGCTCTGAATCTCAACAGAATTGCAACACCTACTCTCCAGTTCATTAGACTTACCCAGGACAACTAATAAGAAGATGATGGACAATAACCATCCCAAGGAACAGAGAGTATCTGCAACTGCAATCAAGATAGTGCCATCCATCTGCCCCATGGGATCTAATCCCCCTCTCAATTAGAGGTGGGGGGGCATCACCATTCCAGAATCCACAGGATTGGGGAACAAATGATGGACTACAGAAGACTTATGGGTATTCTACTATAGACTTGTGATTCTAGAAATGGAAGAATTTTTATCATTGATGTGGAGGCAGTGGCCACTGGAGATTCTAAGGGCAAGGAAAGGGGAAAAACTGGTGTAATATGGGGTCATTTTCAGGACTTGGGAAATGTCCTGAATGACAATGCAATGACAGATACAGGCCATTATATAATTTGTCATAACTTACAAATTTCTGTGGGAGAGAATGTAAACTACAATGTAAACTATAATCCATGCTTAGTGGCAATGCTATAAAATGTTTTATCAATTGTAATGAATGTACCACACTAATGAAGGATGTTGTTAATGTGGGAAAATGTGGGAGGGGTAGGGAGCAGGGCACATGGTAATCTCCAATATTTTTTATGTAACATATATGTAATCTAAATATCTTTAAAAAATAAAAATAAAAAAGTATATTTAAAAAACATTCTGTAATGGACTTGAATAATAACAGCTCATCTCTGTGATTAAACTGAGAGCCACTGAGTGTACACTTTAGATTCATTGTACAATGCATGGGACCATATAACACAGTGAATAATGGACTATGGCTAATGGTGCAAATATGAGATCATTCTCTTATAGACTATAATAAATATATAATACTAATATATGGTGTTAATAATAGGATTGTTTGTGGGAAAATACATCCAATATATGCTATGGACTATGGATAACAGTAACATTATGACAATGTTCTTTCAGCATTTATAACAAATATGTTACAAGAATGTAAGTTGGTGGTGGCGGAGTGATGTATGGGAATCTTGTATGGTATGCATGATTGTTTTCTTAACTCATCATGCCTCAAATTTTTAAAAAGTGAATGCTTAAAATGTAGAGATGATGTATGTATACAAATGTTCATAGCAGCACTTTTCAGGAAAGTAGAAATAACACAAATGTCCATCAAAATAAATGGATTAAAAAAAAAATAAACCCAATCTTGCTCAAGCTCTTCTAAAAAATTGAATAGGGGGGGATACTCCTTAACTCATTCTATCAGGCCAAAGCATACATTCATATTCTGCATGGTTATTCTTTATATACTAGATATTAATATTACATAAGTCATATTTTTACTCTGCATACATTTATATTTCTCATACCAATACCAGATAAAGACACCAAAACAAAACTACAAATCAATAACAACTTATGAATATAACTGAAAAATCCTCAAAATACTAGCAAACTGAATCTAACACCAAATAAAAAGAATTACACTTTGTGATCAAATTCGATTCATCACAAGTATGTAAGGGTAGCATAACACAAATTAATCAATGAATGTAATATACCACATTAAAACAACAAAGGAAAAAAACAGGACCATCTCAATTGATGCAGAAAATGCATTTGACAAAATCCAGCACCCCTTCTTGATAAAACAAGGAATAAAAGGAGATTTCCTCAACATCTTAAAAGACATCTATGAAAAATCCAAAGCTAACAGCATACTTTATGGTGAAAGAATAAACGCTTTCTCTCTAAGATCATGAAAAAGACAATGATGCATGCTGCCACCACTTATTCAACACTGTCTTGGATTAGGCAAGAAAAACAGATAAAAGGCATTGAAATTGGAAAGGAAAAAAATAACACTTTCCCTGTTCGAAGATGACCTAATCAACACACAGAAAATCCTAAAAAATCCACAAAAAAGCTACTGGAACTAATTAACATTCAAAATTCAGCAGTGTTTCTATATACTAGTAATTCATAACCAGAAGAAACCAAGAAAAATTCCATTCACAATAGCAACTAAATGAATCTAACATCTAAGAACAACTGAATCAAGAATGTAAAAGATTTGTCCACAGAAAATTAAAAAGCATTGCTACAAAAATCAAGAGAAATGTAAAATAGAAGGACATTTGTGTTCAATGATTAGAAGAGTAAACATTGTTTTGATTTGTATTTCCCTAATGGCTAATGCTGCTGAGCACTTTTTCATATGCTATCTAGACATTCGGATATCTTCCTTGGAAAAATGTCTATTCAATTCTTTTGCCCATTTGCCCATTTGCCGGGGCTCATGTGTCTTTTTATTGCTGATTTGTGGAATTTCTTTATATATTGTGGATATTAAACCTTTATTCAATATGTGGTTTCCAAATATTTTCCCCCATTGTGTGTAAGTTGTCTTTTCCTTTCAAGGTAAAATCCTTTGAGGAGCAAAAGTTTTTTAAGTTTGAGGAGGTCCCATTTATCTTTTTTCACTTTTAATTTGCTTGTGCTTTGAGTATAAAGGTGAATAAACTATTGCCTAACACAAGACCCTGAAGTTGCTTCCCTGTGTTTTCTTCCAAGAGCTATATGGTTCTGGTTCTTATATTTATGTCTTTTTTCCATTTTGATTTGATTGCTGTATATGGTGAGAAGTAGGGAAGCTCCTTCATTCATTTGTACATGGACATCAAGTTTTCTCAAGACCATTTTTTGGAGAAACTACCATATTTCCAGTAAGTAAACCATCGGTTGGACATAAATATGAGGGTTGACATCTGAACCCTTAATTCAATTTCCATGGTCAGTATGTCCTTCCTTATGCCAATAGCATGTTGTTTTCATTACTATGGCTGTGTAATAATATTTAAGATTGGGAAGTACAAGTTAAGCAACTTGATTTCTCTTTCTCAAGATGGTTTTGCTATTGAGGAACCTTACCCTTCCATACAAATTTGATGATTGGCTTTTCCATTTCTGTGAAGAAAGTTGTTGGAATTTTTATTGGGACTGCATTGAATCTATAAATCACTTTATGTGAAATGTTTAAAAATGTTTCGGGGTTGAATATGATGTCCCATTAAGAGTTAGCTATTTTTCTTTAATGTAGGAATAATTAAGAGGAATTTTACTTCTATTAGCAAGTCTACATATTTATCATAACATAGAAGGACAAGTATTAAAACAATATTGGTTATTTCTCAAATTGATCTAACTGATAAACGAGTGAAAATTTTCTGAATAAATGAGTTCAGTTGCTCAGAAAATCTAAAGAGATAAAAATGAAAAAAAAAAAATATTGTCATGCCTAAAGCTGCAAGGGCTGTGAATATAAATCAACTCTAAATTTCTTTAAATTTAATTCCAGTGTGAACAAAACTCATTATTAAAGGACCAGATATTATAATACTAAGGATATGATGGTTATAAAATGGTATATGTCATGCAATGGACTTTTATTTACATTACATATACGAAACACGTGGATTCAGCATTTTGCCATTAATTTGGGACAGGTTTTCTGTGTAAGTTCAATTAAAGACAGAATTCTAAGAAATCTTTCTTTCTAGCTAGGGACTTTTCATTTTATTCTGCCTTACAAAGTTGAGCAAAGTACTCAAGTCCTGAAAGCCCATTTGAGTCTAAAACCTCTAAGTGTCAAAAGATAAAAGAAATAAAATGAAGTACCATTTTTATTAGGATCTGCTAAAGAAACCTCACAAATATTAAAAAGTTCTTATCAAATTAATTCTACCAGCAACATTAATTTTAGATATGTCCATGGTGCTCTCCAGCATTTTACAGAAAATAAAATGGAAGTAGGGAGCTGATATATTCTTTTACAAAGGATTTTAGAAACAACAATTAACATTTCACCAAGCAATACCACTTCTATGTTTAAACACAAAATTTTTGAAAGCAAGGAGTTCAAGAGATATTTGCACACCAATGTTCATACCAGCGTTATTCACAAATGCCATAAGCAATACAAGTGTCCAACAACATGTGAATGGGTAAATAACACGTAGTAATTTCTTCTTTAAAGGGAAATTAGAAAATACTTAGACATGAATGAAAACCAAGACAGAACACACCATCATTTACGGGATGCAGCAAGGCGATACTCAGAACGAAATTTATAGCTGTGAATGACTAGAGTAAAAAGGAAGAAAGATATCAAATTAAGAACCTCGCTTGCCTTACTGAACTAGAAAAAGAAAAGTATATCCAAAGTTATCAGAAGGAAGGAGGATTAGAGAAGAGATAAGTAAATAGGGTAGAAAAACAATTGAGACTAAACAAAGAGAAAGTTGGTTATTTTTATGAACATCAATAAAATTAACAATACTATCTAGACTCAGAAAGGAAAAAAGACACAACAAAAATCAGAAATGAAAATGTTGATGTCACTACTGTTCTTACAGAAATAAAAAGGATTATAAGCAAATGTATGAACAATTGTACACATCAAAATAGGGAAGGGGAAGGGGTGGGTGCTGTCACCAGTGTTGACCATGGTTCTGCCAGGAACTCCGCAGGAATCCAGGGGCCTAAAGACCCCTCCCCCCAACATACAAGGAGCCTGGGCGTCCGGTGGGATGCTTTTGTCTAGTCCCTCCCCGGGAATGTCCTGGAAATGTCGTGCCTCCTGAGCTAGGCCTGGCCGGCGTCTCCCCGATCCCCGCCCCACCCCGCGTGGGCGATCCTCTCCGCAGCCTCCTGCTCCGCGGCGGCCACACAGGCACCGGCCGCTCAGCCGCGGGGCAAGGAAACACGCCCGTTGGCCAAGGATCCCGTCGGGGACCGCAGTCGGACGGCTCCAGAGCGCTCCAGGATTAGCAGAAGGTCAAGGGAGGAGGCGGGGAGCATGACTTCTCCCCTGCCAGTGGGCAACGAGTCCCCGGGGAGGGGCAGAGGGCGCGGGTCCAGGAGCGGCCCCTGGCGCTGACTTTTGGCTTCCCCCGCAGGCCGCCAGCGCCAAAGCGCACCTTGGGCTTTGCGTGGGACCCTCTGAGCCTCGCCTCTGGCACGCCACCCCGCCGCACACACCCCCGCTCCAGCCCCTGCGCGCCCCGCCGCTTTCTAGGACGAACCCCAAATCACATACCGAGACCGCAAGCCGCATGATTACAGTCCCAAGAACCTGCGGGAAGCGCCTGGGAACCAGCTGGACGGAGCCCGCGCCCTTCATCTGGGCCAGGAACACATGGGGGGCGCTGGCACACTGGGACCCATACTGGATGAACCCAAAAGCACAGTTCCATAAAGTCTGGGGTGAAATTTTTCCACACACACAGCTTGTGGCATCGGGGAATTTAATATACAACTTTTCTGGAGGCAATCTCTTGTTCTCTGAGCCTGAGAAGAATTTATTGGGGGAAAAAAATAAAGTTTTCATGTTGTTTTCCCAAAGGTGATATACATTTTAATAGATTTGTATTTTTTTAAAAATCTGTGCTCTTTAGATATTTTAAGAAAAAATAACAAAGAAGAACGAAAAAAGGAAAATGAATATCATGTAGCATATACAATGGAATATTTTCAGATGTAAAAAGAAGTGAAATTCTGATACATGCAATAACTAGATGAACCTTAAAGACATCACGTTGAGTGAAATAAACCGGCCGCAAAAGGGTATGTATTGTATCATCTCACTTTTACTATAATTAAAATAAGTAAACTCATAGAGTCAGAGTTTAGAATATTGGTCGACAGGGCATGGGATGAGCTAGGGAATGAAGAGTTAATGCTTAAATTGTACAGAATTTCTAATTGGTTTGGTTATAAATTTTGATACTGGATGGTGATGATGATAGTACAACATGAACATAATAATTAACACTTAATTGTATATGTCAGTATTGTTAAAAAGGGGAAAGTTTAGGTTGCATCTATGTTAGTAGAATAAAAATAAAATAAAAAGCAAGCAAGCATAGGACTACATCATGCAAATGGTGAATGTTTCTATAGTTGGTGACCTCCCATGAAGTGTAAAAAATGTACCAAATTAATGCAAGGTGTTAATAATAGGGTGGCATACAGAACTCTGAATTTTATTCATTACTTTTCTGTAAACCTAAAACTTCTCTAATTAAAAAGCAAAATAAAAGCAGGACAATCAAACTACAAAAAAAACACACCAATGAATATTTAGATTACCCCATAAGACAAAGAACCATGTCCAACTGAGGTGTATTTTGAGGACAAAGGGAATATGGAATGAGCAGTCAGAAAAAGGTATTTATAGATACCAATTTGCCCATATGTTTAGCTTCAGAAATAATGCATATATTGTTATGAGTATTTCTTATTTTGTCATAAATATGTTTACATGTGTATACATGTGGTTGCAGTTGTTTGTTTTGTGCCATTTCCAGCTATTTTTGAAAAACTGTATTCATTGTCATGTGCTATCTTTGAGGTTTCTGTTTCCTTATCTCAGCAGTCAGCCAATGACCTGACAGATATTTTCTTCAATGCCAGGAGTTGAAAAAAAATACTAAAAAACCTCTTCCATTCTTTGCAGATTGGCTCTGAGCCGCAGCACTCCCTATAAAGCCTGGCTGCCCCCTGCTCTGTCTTGACCTTCACCTCCTTCTTATGTGAATCCTAAAGATGAGCCACAAGTGCCATCTTAGGGTCATATTTCCAACACTGGGCATGCACAAGAACCCTGGATACCCCAGGCTTCGTGTTAGCTCTAGGAGGCCCTTACTCCAATAAGAATCTTACTCCTCAGCTTTGCCCTGCCCAGGCTTTTAGGTCTCCCTGCTGCTTGACCCATTATGTGTTGCTTACTGCAGGTAGAGTGTCTTCAGATGCTTTTATCAAATGCTACCTGTAAAGCTGCTTTATCTTGAGATGGGTGAAATGAATGCCAATCTTTACCTCAGTCCTTCAAAGCAACCCCAGAATGCACAAAATTTACAATCACATTTATTTTTTATTTTAGTAAAGTTCTATATTTCTTCCAGTGTACACTAAGTGTACAATATGTTACATTAAATGGATTTGCAAGAGTGTGGCAGGAGAGAGCATTGTTTCATAAGAATAGACAATCCACTTGAGAAGTTTTCTACAAATTAATGAAGATTAATATAGAATTATTTGGAGAAATATTGTGTTTTATTTTTAAGATATGTATAGGCTAGTGAGAATGGTGAAGTAATATTTATTGGCCATAGATGAGTTAGAATAATTGAAGGAGCAAAGACTTTTGAATTTATGATCCTGGGAATAGATTGACTTCTGTAGAAACAAGAGATGTTCACATATTTTAACAAGATATTAGGAGGGAAGACAGAATCTGTGAGTACAAATACAATTGTTTTGTGTATTTGATAGTGTGAAATTGTTAACCTTGTCTTATGTATGCTCTTACTTTGAAATCAAAATAACATTAGTATTTATAAACCAAGAATGCAATGGAAGGGCTGCTGGAATTTGAGGGGGAAAGGAAGCAAGTTTAATAGATCAAGGAACATTATTGATGACTCACCTGCACTCTCAGATAATAAATTTAAATTAAACATGTCAGCAAGATCACACCTTATTCTGAAACCATGTTCAGTAGGGAGGATGGGTCCAGAATAGGCAGTTTGGATTTTGCATTGTGAATAAAGCAGACAGAAAGAGCAAGTGTAGTTAATGCAGTGTGGAATGGATTGATTATATTGAACAAGGATGAGATGAATATATAAGAGAAATACTGTCAATGATCATGACATAATTGAAAGATAAAACCATAAACAATGTGAATATTCTCACTGTCTTGATTTTGTGATACTCAGGGTAGGCTAAACATTCACTATATTAGAAACCATGCATGTATCCCCAGACCTAGTTTTACTCCCTAGGTCTGGTTTTTATAATGCTGGAGACAAACTAAGCCTGATTTATTATATGACCATCCTGTATGGGAAAGACTGTAACTCTGGGTATCTTTGGTCAACCTGAAGAGATACAGCAGGGGAATGGATGTGGCTTAAATGGTTGGGAATCCATCTCCCATATGGAGGGACCTTGGTTCTATCTCCAGGACCTCCTGGTAAAAATAAAATAAAGAAAAATATAGAAGATGTGCAGGCCACCAGGCCCCATGCATGGGTGCACCGCCAGGCCCCACGAGCCGGTGCGCTGTCAGGCCCTGTGCAGAGGTGTGCTGCCTGGCCCCAAGAGCAGGTGCACTATCAGGCCCTGAAGTGGGTGCACTGCTAGGGCCTGTGAATGGGTGAGTCCCTGAGGCCCCACATGCAGGGGAGACACCCAGGCCCTGTGCACGGATGTGACACCAGGACCCACAAGCAGGTGCGCTGTCAGATCTCATGTGTGGGTATGCCACCAGGCTCTGTGAGCAAGTGAGTCACCCAGGCCCCATGTGTGGGTGAGTTGCCCAAGCCCTGTGCATGGGTGTGACATCAGGCCACATGAGCAGGTGTGCTGCCAGGCCCCACGAGCCATGCAGCAAGATGATATAACAGAAGAGTGACACAAGGGAGATCCAAGATGAGACACACCATAAAACCAGGAACTAAGGTGATGCAGGTGGTAGGATGCCTCTCCCTCATTAGAGGTTCTGAGGATCAAATCCCAGTGAAGAAAGGAGGAGAAGGATGAGAAGAGAGGGCAGGAAATGGAGACAGAGAGTTGCTCAGCGAATGGACACAAAAACAGCAAAAATTAGGGGGCACAAAAATGAATAAAAGTAAATAAATAAATGAATCCTTTTAAAAAAGTATAAGGGAGTAAGATATGGACTATAGTTAGTAGTAATACTTTGACGATGCTCTTTCATAATTTGTTAACAAATGTTTCACAACAATGCAAAGTATTTGTTGTGGGGTGATGTGTGGGAACCCTGTATGATGTTATGCATGTTTGTTTTGTAAGTTCACAATGTTTACTGAAAACTTACAGCTTATGTATGTTCATGAATGGTTGCTATACTTCAATAAATTGTTTTAAAAATTGAAATAAAATTTGAAAATAAACATGAACACTTTAAAGGAGTGTAAGACATTTGAAATTGAAAATTGATGATGAAGAAAATACAGGCATGGATATTGAAGTTAGATTTGAGAAGAAATAAAGATTATTAAAATCACATGTTTATACACATTATTCACCTAAAGAGTTTGATTGCTGAGAGGACTCACAGGATTCAAGCAGTTTAAACTTAGGGAAGAGATTTATAACAGGCAAAGGAGACAACAATGCAATAGTGGGAGAACAATATGCATTGCAAGGGGCCAAAAATACCAGGCATGGACATTTTTGTCCTTCCATCCTACATTAAAAGGACACATGCTCAGACCAGGTCTCATGCTACCAACAACATTACAAATTAGAAAGTACTAGTAAGCCCAAAATCGGATGGGGTGTTGGCAACACTTAGAGTGAGCTGGTCGTGTAGGTCCATTCAATCTCTGTTGCTAGGCTGCACCATCAAATCCCTCTCTCCAATCCAGGCTCTACCAAATCAGTTGCAAATCAAAATTCCTATTGTAACTACAAAACTAAGCAGATAGAATTAAACATCTGAAACAACTCTGGACCTGTGGCGACTGAGAACCAATTAGGTTTAGTTAACAGATTCCACAACTTTGGCCAAAGGTCAGTAGATCTACAGAAAAGCTCATAGTCAAAGCAAACTTGCTATGCAGGTAATAAGAGAGAAATTAATAGGACTGGAAGACAGACAATGATATCCATTGTTAAAGAAATTTATTTTGACAAAAGAGCAGAATTGAAAAAATAAAACAACTCATAGCAAAAATGGAAAAACACTTATTATCAAAACCCGAATCTGCAGGTGTAAAATGAACACCATGTTCTGGTAAATATGTGATAAAAATGATTGAAACAAGAAAGAGAGTTTTGTAAACAAATCTATATATATAAAGTGAAGAAATAATTTTAAGGACACAAAAGCAGAACTAAAGTCCTGGAAAGTTGTTAAATTACATGCAGCAGCACTTAATTTTAAAAAACACCATCCCAGTCCCCTCAGGATTGGGGGAAGAACTATGGACTAGAGTGGACTTAATGGTATTCTGTTGTACACATATGGTGATTCTAGCAATGGAAGAAATTATAACAGTGAGGTGGAGCCGGTGGTCACTGGACACTTTCAGGGCAGGGAGGGGATGTGCAGTTGAAATACAGGAGCTTTATAGGGACTTGGAGGTTGTCCTGAGTGCTGTTGTGGCAACGGATGTAGGACACTTTAAATCAGCACACACCATTCAGAACTGTGTGGAAGAGAGTGTGGTCTACGATGTGAACTGTGGTCTATGGTTGATGGCAATGCCCCAGGCTGTGTAAGTCCATTGAGGATTATGGGCCGCACTTGTGGGAGATGTTTGTGTGGGATGTGGTGGGAGGTGTGGGAGGTGGGGAACATGGGAATCCCTGTAGTTTCTATGTAATATTTAGGTAATCTAAGCACCTCTTAATATATATATAACATTTTTGTAAGCAAATGCACATATATGCATATATATTTATATATCATTTTACAAATATTGGTATGTATTGTGAAAAATTTGATTTTTACCCACAATAAAAAATCAATAAAGAAAGAAAGAAAGAAAAAAAAAAAGAGTACATGGAAGTGCCTAGCAAAGGAGGACAGACCAAAATGCCAGGCTGTGATATTGATGGTTGTATTTATGAAACTTGTTCTTGTGAAATTGAACCTTAACTTACTAAGATATATTGCATCAGAGTTACCTCCTGAAACCTCCTTGTTGCTCAAATGTAGCCTCTCTCTAAGCCAACCTCAGCATATAAACCCACTATCTGCCCCTCAGCTTCGGTCATGACTCCCAGGGATGAGCCTCCATGGCACTGAGAGCTTATTACCAAGTGAAAAGTAGTGATTAATTTAGAAAAAGACCTTGACCAAAAGGAGGAAATATTAAATACAAATGATTTTTTATGACTAAGAAATATCAAAGTGAGTCAGGAGGTCTTTCCAGAGTTACACTTGTGCTCATCTTAGGAGGAACTCAATGACTGCTGCAATAAACAGTGCCTCAAGCAGGGGTCTACTGAGGGCTCCAGAGACATCTAGACACTCTATTCAGGGCAGACAACCCCAGGAATTCAGCACACTGTCATTGAGCCTTACCTTAGTATATATGATATCTTATCTTCCCAGTGTATTGGAGTTGCACTAATACATAATTTTCCTATAAAAAAAAAAAAAAAGAATTGTGTGTTATTTTTCAATTAAATACCTCCAGTATTTAAGAAACTGTATTAAATATTGTAACCACTACTCTAATAATTAGAGGGAAAGTAATATGGATTTAGAAATAACTAAATCAGGAACACTGATGATAAAGAGATGAGATGAATGGAGGTTTCGATGTGTTAGTATTTTCTATTTTGGTAATGACTGTTTGGTATTCCTTAGCAGTTATTAATCAATAACAAAATGTTTATATAAACAAAGTTAAAATTTCCCTAACAGGTAAATTAAAATTTGAGAAAAATTATTCCAGGCTATCAACTTGGAAGCACACAAGATAAAACAAAATAAAAACATGTGACATATACGAGAAAATTAATATACAATAAGACAAAGTTTAATATACCTTTCTGTCATATCAATAAATGTAAATGGAAAGCATATTTGGATGAGGCAATATTTCAATATACATCAAATTGTCCATGTTTTTTAACCTATCCACTATTGTATCAAAATTAAACTCAGATTGTGTACATTATATATATATGCATATTCCTTACAGCAATGTTTATAATAAATATAGTGATAACAATATAAAGAATAAAAGGTGTTCATTAGTAGGAGACTGGATAAATAAATCCTTACTTAGAGTAAGTTTTACTATTGAAAACAACAAAACTGGCTTTATATAGTTGCTGGGCATTAAAAGAGTCTTATGTGCAAGACCTGGTAGATGGTGGTAACTTTTTTTTTTAATATAACAACTTTATTGAGATAAAATTTTATATACCATACAATTAAGTCTTTGAAAGTTTGCAATTCAGTGGGTTTTTGTACATTTAGAGATTTGTGCAATCATAAGCATAATACAATTTTAATATCCAAAAGAGAAAGGTTATGTTTTTAAACTAATCTATTCCTGTGGGTGTGATACCCTTTGATTGCATTAAATTCACTTGAGGGTCCTTTGATTAGATTACTTGGTAAGATTGCTTCAGTGATTTTGATTGAACTATGTCAGTGAGACCTGACTCAGGTTCAATCTCTGCCCCCTTGCTGGGTCTGATATAAGTGGAAACAGAGAGATAGACAGACACAGGAAATGTACTCTGCCATATTAGATCCTGCCATGTTGAGACTGAGTGAGGAGGCCGAGGAAGAGACAAGCCCTATGCCAGGTTTGCCTACAGCTGCAGACAGGCAGAGATATCAGCAGAGATCGATGGTCTTCTTGCTTCACCTCATGGCAGCTGACTAGTGAGAAAGCTCTTGTTATGGTGCCTCAAGTTGGATTTTTCACAGCCTTGTAAGCTTTTAGCCCAAATAAATCCCCTAATAAAAGCCAGCCCGTTTCTGGTACTTTGCATCAGCAGCCCTTTGGCAAAGTAAGACATGTGGCCTATGGGGCCTGGCCAAAACATTTGTGCTCACACTGTTCACTGGTCAGGCTGCTCTTCCCACCATACCTGTCCCACTACATGTACAATTCCCAGTGACTCACTGTGCTGTCAACTCCTCCAGGAAGCCTGCCTTGGTGCATCCCCTCTGGCGTGGGTGACTTTCTGTACTCCCATAACACCTTCTCCTGGTCTCTGTGTCAGTATTTACCATATTGTTATGCCCAACTCTACCCCTCCCCACATGTCAACTCTAACAGGGCACAGACAGTACCTAACATCCTGTCCAATGTTGCCAGGCACTCAGAGGGCACTCCATAAATGGTTGCTGAGTGAGTGCAAGACTGTGAGGCATTGGAAAGAAAACAGATTTAGAAGGCATTCCCAGCACCTCTGAGTTGTAGACCATCATGCCTGTCACTGCATGCCTTTGAGTCCCTCATGAGGATTAAATAACATTAAGGCCATAAGCTCTCTCTGGGCACTGACTTTCCTGAACAGCTGCTTGACTGTTAGTGCTGGGACTTGCAGCCAGCATATTCAAACCAGGGATGTCACTGTAGGACCCACAGTGTTCAGAGTAGGACACTGAGGCAGGCCTCCTCATCCAACTCAGGTGCTCTGTAACCTAGGCCTGGGTGGAAGAGTGTCTGTTCCCCCTCAGCTCCTGCCAACTCTCACATTCTGTTTGCTGTGGCCTAGGAGCCCTCCCTAGTGTGCTCTCTTACCCTGTGTTCCAGCTTCATGGGAACCTCCTTCAGCCTTATCCAGGCCAAGGCCATGCCCACCCAGAGCCCCTTGCTTGCAGGGCTATTCCCTATAACCCACCCAATTCCTCAGGCTCTTCTGTAAAGGACAGACTTTGTGGTCAGTGTCTGAGGTTGAAACCCACAGCTGGAGCACATCACAGTCCTGTGTCAGAATCCAAGACCCTCCGTTTTCTTGAATGCAAAAAAGTCAGTAATACCAACCTCAGGCATGTGTGTTGTGGGATAAAGAAGGGGAGCTAAAGGCTCCTCATGAGCTTTCACTAGAGAGGTCTCCCACCTCTAGTGAGCATGCCAGGGTACAAGGCCCTGCTTAGGAAGAATAGGGTGAGAGCAGTGAACTTGAGCCCATGTAGGAGGCTGGGCTTGCTAATTTAGAGCTGAGGGCTTGAATTCTGGTACTTCCTCCTCCCCCATCAATGTGGGGCAAACTCAGAAAGGGCTTAGAAGGGCTCCTTAGCAGTAGTGAGTGCCCCCAACACTCAGTCCTGGCAGTCTGGCCTGCCTCCAGTCTGGGCTCCCTCCTGTCCCATCACATCCCCTGGCCTCTGCTACAGATGGGTGAAGTTCAGGTGCCCTGGGTTCTCTCACTGAGGACAGGAAAAGGCAGAGAGAAGGAGCTGCAAGGCTCACCTGCTTTCATCTTTGCTCAGACTCACAAGGCTGTGCCCCACCTCCAGGTTTGCCCCTTGAAGGGACCTGTCTCCATGTCCTTCATGAGCACATGCTTATGCACCTCCACATGCAACCACTCATTGCTATGTGGAAACTGAGACCCAGAGCCACACAGGAATAGCCCAGAGCCAAGGGGTAACTTAGGGTGACTCCCTTCTAGACGAGGGTGCCAATTTGCCCTCTGCATTTGCTATCAGAAAGAGGGCCCCTTCAAGCCTAGACCTACTGCTCAGATTTTTCCCATTTGAGACAATTTTCCTTTTGGCATCCCTTCACTGTCTCCTGCATCCCTGGAGACTGTGAAGAGTCCTCTGGGGTCTTTCTGTCCATCCACCTGCCTCAGACACAACATGCACCTCCTATCATTAGCATTTCCACAATCTGAGCTGGTCAGAGGCTTGTTAAGGGCCTCAGAGATCATTATGTATTCACTCAGCAACTTTGCCCCAAGCACTCACCCTGCACCAAGCTCTGTGTTTGCTCCTGGGTGTGGAGTGAAAAGAATCCCTGTGGACCCTGCCCATCAGAAGGTGGTCAAAGTATGAAAACAAACACAAATGGAAGAAAAGAGCAAGGGCTATAGAGAAATCTCAGCAGGGTGCTGCAAGGAGGGCTATGGGACATCAGGTGTGAGGGTGTGGAAGGATACATTGAGGTGACACTTACACCATGACCAGAATGATAAGAGGGAGCCAGCCCTGCACATGTGTGGGAAGAGGGCACCTGGGAGAAGGCACAGAAGGGGAAGAGAAGGAGGCAGAGGGAGTTTGGCCAGAGAGGAGGTTTGGAAGGCAGCTGCTGTGGGCAGAGCCTCAGGAGAGGCTCAGTTGGGTAGGGGTTGCTTCCCAGCTCTGTTGTGTTGATCTGCAGGGTTCATATTGGGATGGGAGATAGACCAAGAGAGGAAGAATTCACTCAAAAGAGAGAGTGGTGAAGACAGCAGAACATTTTGTGTAAGTCTTAGGAGGGGCATCCTGACATTTAACCATAATATTTTGTTTAGCAGCAAGTCACCAGGTCAGATCTCACTCCAAGGGGGGGTTATATGAAGCTGCTTGTACCTGAAAGCAGAGATGGCAGGGACCCAGGGCACAGGGAGTCCACCAAAGTGGTTGAGATGACGCACTTGCATCTGACTCTAAATGCAATGGGAAGGCTCTGGAAGGATTCTGGCACAGCAACAATGACTGAATTTCATCTCATGATCATGATATAAGCTGAGACAGCAATCCAGGAGTGAAAGTGATTTTCCTAAGATTGCACAGGCCTACACAGCCCTGTTTTCAGTTGTATTCAATGTTACATCCATCCCCTTCCTGTTTATTCCATGTCTACATCTGTTTACTTAGCTACATGGGAAACAAGACTATTTTTGCCGTGTTTGCCCCACATAGACTTGATGATGCCCCAAGGAAGCAGATGCTAGAATGATTCCCACTGTGTAAGTGAGGAGACTAGGGAGGCCTCAGTGAGTATTCTGGGGTAACAAAATTGAAAAGAAGGGGTAGCTGGGTCTACCCCCCTCATAGCTAGGGCCCAAGCTGCACACAGGCCTTCCTGGGTAGCTGTGGGGAAGAACATGCTAGCAGAATTATGTCCAGTCAACAAAATGGTATAGGTGAGGAGGATAGACAGACCTGCAGAAAGACTTTTGAGGAGTTTTAAACATTGAGGGGGCCTGGGTAAGGAGACTTAAGGAAGTGACCTCACTTTCTTGGTGAGAGACCCCAACAGAACTTGGAACTCTGGTAACCAGGCACCCAGATTCCAAAGGCAGCCCCCTTCCCAGCTCACTTGGCAGAAGACACTCAAAAGAGCAACATGTTCTCCTGTTGTTTTCCTAGATCCCGAGGCTCAAGTCTCAACCAACCTAGGAATGAGTCCCTTTTCCATCACTTTTGACATTGGCTCTGGCCTCAACCATGAAGACCCTGGCCATCATTCCGGAGGTATGCAAAGGTAACACGGGGTGGTCCAGGACAGCCAATTCAGCACATGCCACTACTGTGCTTCTGCCTGGACAGCCACATATCCCATCCACTTCCCAGTGAGTGGGAGGCACAAGCAGTGGGCCCACCCTGGGCAGGAGCAGGCTACCAGGGATGGGAACCCAGTAGATCCTTCCCTGTCTCCTGCCACGTCATGGCAGGAAGGGTGGGAAGGTGTATCTTGGGGTGGCACCCATGTATACTGGTGTTAATCCTGAGCCCCCAAGCTGTCATCTCCTCTCCAATGGGGCTGGAAGGGAAGGCAGACACCCCTCTGGGCCTGATCTGTGTCCCAGCCCAAATAAGGTATGGCTTCGCTTGTGGAGTAGCAGGCCACTTGCTGATGCCTCTTGGCCCAGCTTTCGAGCCATGCATTTACAGATCTCCATGCAGACATTCAGCAAGGAGCTGGAGGAGGGGCTCATCTACATTATCTCTCTGCAGAAGATGCAGGTACATTGTGGACCCGGCCAGGGCCAGCACCAATTCCAAGTGGGAGCAGGTGCTGGTGGGGATTGTGAAACACCAGGGGAGCACCCCAGGGCCTGGATCCCACCCTGGCCACATCCCCACACCCTCTCCTCGGATTTTCATGCCTCAGTGACCCAAAATCTTGGTTCCCAAAGAACGTGGGTCCCCACCAATCACCCATGACACTGCCATTCCATAGACCGGGAGGGCAGGTCACTTCAAATGTTTAAAGGAATAGAAGAGAGGAGTCTTTTGCATGGGTTTCCCTTCAACGTAGGCTGAAGGGTGGGCTCCCTTCTGTTATGTGTGCATTTTGCTGCTGTATTTTTGTTTCCACTCCCTGGCTCCATGTCCCTGGACAGCAGTCTTTGTGACTATCCTCCAAATCTGCTCCAAGTCATACAGCTGCTCTTGCTTAGGAGGGTTCTTGCTATCTCCCATAACTGTCCCTTTAACCTCCCCAGGTCAGAAACTGAGGCCTGACTCAGCTGCCCAATATTCCAGATGTGAGGTGGCTTAGAGCAATGACTTGGCCTTCAGTGCTGCTAGACTTTGAATGGTCCTTTCCTGTGACCCTGTCAGCACTGCTGCCCTGAACACCTCCCACATGCCCCAAGGCACTGATCCTCCCACCCCCAGTAAGGGATCCCAGGAAAGGGATGGCTGGTCAGAGGAAAAAGAGACATCACTTTCAACAATGAGGGCCAGATAACATCCCTAATGCTGGGGCAGTTCAGCTTCCACTGGCTCTTTGTGTGGGCAGGAGTGTCCTTGCACCCGACCTGGAACTGGCTCTTTTCATTTTCCCTCATTTACCAGATCTGGGATCAGGGTGGCAAATGGGATAGCCTTGTGGCTTTGGCCCCATGAGCACTGGAGTTTTGAGAATTGATTACTGAGCAGGTGGGTTTGCTGTTCCCTGAGGCATCTGTTCAGATCCTCAGGCCTTTGGGGTCTTTCTCCCCCAGGGACACTCCAGGTTTCGGCCCTTTGTTGGGTGTGGGGTGTCATCTCCCAATTCTTTCCTCACCTCAAAATCAGTTTTAAGGCTGAGGGCCTTTCTCTGCTAGAGGCATGCATGTCCCCCTCGGGTTCAAGTTTCTGAGTGATTGGGTGCAGCAGGTCTACCCACAGCCCCAGTCCCACCTGGGGGTCCATAGTTCTTCCTCTGACCTTATGTGCCTCCTCTGTCCCACCCTATAGGAAGAATGACTCAGCCCTCATGAGGGAAGAGAGCCTCACAGTGCAGAGGGTCAAGGTAGGCCCTTGGGAGAAGCTGGTGGAGTGCCTGGTGCCTGACTTCCAGGAGGGCAACCCTTTGCATGTCAAAATCTTCCTAAGAACATTCAGGGTCTTCACCACCAAGCAGGTCCTGGACTGGTAGTTCCAAAGATGAATGCCTGCCCTCTCCCTGGTCACTTGACTGCTCTGCCCAAACTTGCTTGTGTCTCAGAAATGTCAATTCACCCACTGGCATCAGTTACCTCCTAGGGAAGGGGGTCTGTAAGAGGAACAAACTCCAAGGCTGATTGTAAGATCTAACCAGGAGAATCCAAAGAAAGTGCTTCCTCAAATTTGGCTTAGTGGACAGGGTGGCTGGAGGGCAGGGATGTATCTAGGTAGGTGTTTCCTCTTCCCAGTGAAGAAGCTCTCAGCCTCACCCCCTTATTGACCCCAGTTTCCTCATTTCTAAATGGGGTTTGAGAACACTTTTGGGATCTCTGACCTTGGTGTGGTCAGAGAACGCATCACTATAGGCTCCCAGAGGGGTCCAGGCTCACCCTAGTTCTGAAAAGTTGCTGCTTAAGGCTCATTCCTTCACCAAGTATACATCAAGTGTCTACTAGGTACAGGCAGTTTCTGAGACACATAGCTTCATGCAGTGAACAAAGCAGACAAAAGCACCTGCTCTTCTGGTTCCATTTGAGTTGGGGCCACAGACAATAAGAAGAGTCATCTTAAGCAGGGGTTGCACTCAGTAAGTTAGCTGTGACATGCTCACACACTCCCCTAGATATGGACATAACCTCTGTGTCAGTGTCAGGCATGGCAGATGCCTTGAAGTGAAAAAGTAAGTGCACACTGAGTGAGGGGGAAGGGCTTTTCTCACCAGACACCAGTGTAGGGAGTTGGGTGGTGGGTGGCAGAGAAGGTCTGGGCAGAACAGTGGGCCCCATCTTATGATGCCCCTGGAGGGCTGAGTCCAGAGGGCTTCCATCTCCAGTTGGAAAGGAGTCAAAGGAAGCTGTGAGTGAGGTCATGGGACACTGGCTGTGAAGGACCCTGGGGTCTCATTGTAGGTCCCTGAGAGAACCCTTCCCCACCACAGCCCCACCACAGACTCAAGGCTCCCAAACACCACCTCATACAGACCCACAAAAAGAGGTCTTGAGCAGCCTGCTCCAAATCTGCTGTGAACATCAGTCCTGTCTGCCTCCTGCCGGATGGCAGGGCTGACTTCACCACTATCATTTGGGAGGTCAGTGTCAGTGGGAAGAGGAGACACACACATGAAACATGGCAGAAGATGACGCAGCTCCTTGGGGCAGAATTCACTGGGTGGGGGCCATGATGTTCCCAGGCAGGAGGACAGGCCTTTTCCCCTCATCGCACACATATTGATGAATCTCCTACTGTGTGTCAGCACTGGGCTATGGACTGACCAGTCAAAACTCTTCCCTGTCCTTATCGACTTTATGTTCCAAAAGGAGGGTTCCTGGGGGGCAGTATGGAAGGAACTGCCAGTTTGACTCTGCTGCCTTCTCACTTGCCCTCAGCACCCTCTCCTCCCTGCTGGGCACCTGGATGGACAAGTACTCTGAAGATATCCTACAACCACCCAGGCTCTCCCTGCCTCAAGCTACTGGTGGCCTATGCCCAGGTTCATCTACCTGGCTCTTTCCTGGAGCACCATGCTATAGTTCTGCTTTCACAAATGAGCCACACGGAGCCCATTGAGGCAGACCCAAAGGGTGAGAAGGACTCAGGGTGGTAGCACATGAGCTTGTGGGGTGGGGGCTGGAATGGAACCTATAGGCAGGAGGTTGTCCTTGGACCAGGAGCAAGGAGAAGCCTCAGACAAGGCACCAGGGAGACTGCAGTCTGGGAACACTTTTGGGGCCCATTGTGGAGGTTCAGCCTGCTCCTTCACCATCAGAAGCACCATCTTTAGAACCTGAACAGGTTTTAGTGCCTGTTGGCAAAGATGCTGAGAGCCAGAGCATAAAGGGTTAAACATTTGAAAAGCATGCTTGCTGGCAGAGAAACATTAGTAAATGTCTCCAAGGACACTGCATGCTGCAGATATCAGTGGGAGGAGGCAGAGTGGAGTGAACTCACCACACAGATATTATTGACTGAATTCCCAAGAAAGATTGTCTGGGAACTCACAAACAGGTAGTGCTCTCATGCTCCAAGCTGAGAAACTAGTGAAGGACTCCCTACTTTTGTTATCAGCTTTGTAATATAAAAAGCAGCTTCAACCTAAATAAACATGCTTGCATTCCACATGGAGTGAGGTTCCCTGGTCCCAATTTTTCTCTGGATAATTCCCAGCACCATCTAACTCCATGTTGAATTACAACAGATGGCACCCAACATGGGGAATGACTAGTCTTTTCTCATGGTCTTTTTCTCTGGATCAGTGCCATGGAAGTAAGGATTGTTGTTGCTGGGTCGGACGGTCCTTGAATCCTATGTGGTGAGTCAAATAATCTTGATAATCAGGGAAATGGGTAATCAGTTGACTCGATTAGAGGAATATTCTGAAGTTTTGAAGACCCTGTTAAAGTGTACAGGGGTATCTGTGACGACCCACGAGTTACTAGAACTCTTTTCTCTTGTACATAAACATTGTTATTGGTTTCAGCCACAAGGGCAGAATGTGTTAAATTTGAAACAATGGAAACTAGTAATGAAATCATTGCGGCGAGCTTATCAAAAAGGGGAAACAGTTCATCTTCAAGTATGGTCTTTGTATAGTCTTATTTCTGTTGCTCTTGAACCATTACAGTCAGATGAAAATGAAGATATTAAAATGGATACCACTGTTGCTAAAACTATAGCAGAACAAGCTAATGATGATTTTAATGTAAATATATATGAAAAAAATTAATGAACAGGCAAAAACAGAAAAACTCATGATTAATAAAAAGAAAAAAAAGAAAAAGGGAGTTTATGGAACTTTTCCAGTGGTCTCTATGCCGTCTGCTCCAAAAGATGATTTATTGTCTTTTGAACCAGCGTCTGCGCCTCCTAAGGTATCTACTGATCCATTTTTTATAACATTTGTTGACCCTTCAAAAGTTTCTGTTTTCATGCCAACACCATCCTCTTCAATTATGAAAAGTATAGCACAGGGAAATAGAGAAGGAAATTCAGAGGCTATGCAATTTTATTTTACTTCTCCAGTAACAATAACTCAAATTCCAATAGATGCTAACAATCCCCAAGGGGGTGTACAATATGAGCATGCTCCTATTCCTTTTAAAACAATCAAAAAATTAAAACAAGCATGCACTCATTTTAATGATGATATTGCCATTGTACAAGTGCGATTGTGCTGCCTAGCTGCCTGGCGATGAATCTCCACCACTGAACAGGCTGTACAATCACTTTCAAAAATTGTTCAAGGAAATACTGAACCGTATGCTGAATTTGTAGCAAGGCTGGCCGATGTAGTCAACAAGACAGTAACTCAATCTGATCTTAAAGAAATGCTTATTCTAATGTTGGCTTTTGATAATGCTAACAGTGAGTGTAAAAAGGCTTTATGTCCGATAAAGGCAAATGGAAGTACCTTACAGGATTATATAAAAACATGCCAAAATATTGGGTCTAATACCTATAACATGAACCTTCTTGCAGCTGCTCTAAAGGAACGTAGTCCTATGATTAATAATTTAAATTGCTTTAAATGTGGGAAACCAGGTATATGAAAAAAGATTGCCGAGCCAAAACTAGTGTAAGAACTCCATTTAGCGGCAATAATAAATCAATACCAACTCGTGTGTGTCCAAAATGCCAAAAAGGATTAAACTGGGCCAAGGAATGCCATTCTAAATATCATAAAAATGTCAGTCTCATTAATAAATCGGGAAACTTCCAAGCAGGCCTTGCTCAAGGCCCTCAGACAAACAATATGAGCACATTTCCCAGCCTTGCTCAAATCTACCCAGTCAGCAACAGAGCAGTTCACTCCGGCCTGTAACAGAACTTAAGGCAGTTTCCAAACTCAGTACAGCTGTTAATCCTTCCTCAGCTGAAACTAAGTTTATTACTCCTTCACTAAATATACCAAAAATAAGAACAGGAATTAAAAGGCCTATTTGAACTTCGAGCCTAAGTATACTCCTAAAAACTAGTAATCCAAAAATTACATGTTAAATATCTGTATAAACTGCTAAATTAGAGCTTAACTGTATTTATGCTGTTTAAGTTGTTCTAACTGGTTGCTAATTATGAACAAAAGTGTTTCAAAGAACAAGTTTATATATAACAGGTAACACAGATTCCAGAAAAAATCTTAAAAACAGTAAAATCAAAGATGTGAAATGATGGAGGGTTTAAAGACAGCCATACCAAAGGAGTGAAAATTATCAGTCAAATTAGTAAGCTTTATGTTTCTGTTAGTGTGTCATAATTCTTTTTGTATTTGTCTGTTTGTTCAGTGTCAATGTATATATTAATACCTCCAGATGGTAATATTAAATTAATAAATGAAGATTATTATAAGAGCTCTATTCAAAATGGCCAAAAATTAAATAAGCACTTATATTAATAAATAAATATGGGATATTAGCTTAAATGATAAAAATAGTTATACTCAAATTAAATCATTATCCTAACAAGTTTGTTTAATGTTGATGGTAATTATATGTTGTCAGAAGTTTGCTTGGAAATAGATTCCAAAATCATTGTGGTAACTTAAATATGGAAGGTATATAGAATGTGCTTTTACTGTTAAAGAAAAAAAAAAGTAATTTTATCCTAAGATAAAACAACTAGTTATTAAAACAAAGTAAAATGTGGGATAAAACTTAAATAAATATAAAAGTGCAAAAGGATTGTAAAAAAGGAATTTTTGTGGTCAAAGCTAAGTAAAATTTAAGCAGTCTATCTATAAAAATTTAAAAGCTTTAATATCAAACAATATGATAATATAAAGTTATATTCTTTCTTAAAGTTTCTCAAGTCAGTAGTCTGTTTTAGTAAAAGTTTACAAAGTTTTTCTCCTAAATAATCAATATGCAGTAAAGAGAGTCTGTTTTATCAAAATAGCTTCTTAAACTTTAACCTTATCATTTCCATGGAGAAACAGGTCTTATCACTTTTAAAAAGAACACAATCTTCAAATCTGCTTTCTCAAATTCAAATTCTGAAGAGTAGCCTTTATTTCAAACTGTTACAAATAAGTTGGTCTTTTACCTAAAAAAGGGTAAAATACTAAAAATAGTTAAGTTCATGTGATATAAGTTGAATAAAATATTTAAAACTGTTTTATAATTAAATTTTCTAATTTTATAACAATTAAAGTTATATGAATAAAAAGTTCATATGAATACTTTAAAAAGTGTATAAAATTCCTGAAAATTTAATAATGTTTCAATGTAATATTAAATAAAATATAATGTTATTAATCATAATTTTTAGTTATAACTACAAGAAAAAAAGCAGCCATTAGATGCTGCCAGGGTAGTGCATAACAGTAAAATATAGTAAAATAAAATAACACCCCTGCAGCATGCAGCAGTCCCAAATATTGCTAGTTTGTTGCAAAAATTAATATCCAGTTATACCACTATCACTTTGTTTTAAAACTTGCTAAAGCTTTCTTTAATATTTTCTTAAACAAGTCAAGCCAGCCCACATTCCCCTTCCTGTAAAATAGCCAACAATAAATCAAGTTTATATTCAACACTGTAAGCAACAGCCCCAATTCTAATTATAATGTTAACAATGAAACCAATACAAGTATGAAAATTACAAGTTAATGTATTACCCTACAGCCCAAATAGAAAATTCTAATTTGTTTTTACCTATGCCTCAAACTACACAAAATAAAAAAAATGAGGTCATGCTAATCATGCTACTAAGGATCTTAGATGTGCTTAAGAAATAAAAGTTTATTCATTAGATGTCTGTTGTTGTATCATCTACTATAGTTATGAATTATGTATACTTAGATACTAATCAAAACTTTAATAGAATACATTGCATACTTAAGTAATTTGATAACTTCTATGTTACACATAAAGGTATTTTTTTAAGTATATATATAAATCTCTTGTTTTGAATTTGAATAGTCCTGAAACTGAATGTATTAAGAAAAAGTTTGGTAAGTATTGTTCAAGCCTAAAAGTAAAGCATCATACAGAAAACTTTGTTAATCAGCAAACCAATGCCTTGCTAGTTAACACTTTTCACATTTCAGGAAAAATATTGGAAATTAAAATAGTAGGCACATCAAGAATGTTTTGTAACAAATTAAAAAAAATAAAGTGGATTTCAAAGGGTGTTGTATTCCTCCCTGGGGGAGCTGGCCACTCTCCCAGGGACCTTAAAATGTACTGCTCAAGGAGTGTTGTGTTCCTTCCTGAGGAGGCTGACCCCTTCCTCGGGAATTAGCAAAATACTCACAAGTTGGCATCTATAGTATCAAATTCATTAATCCTAAACACAGTTAACCAAAACTCTAGTATCAGTTGCTATTTCAATGCTTCTCAGCTAAAAGCTAAATATTGGTAAGTATATATATATATAAGACTGCTGTATTTATCTGTCATTCTATAACTTTGTTCAATATTGACTTAATCTTTTAATTAGTTATGTTATTTGTTTCTCACCCTAATTGTCAGTATAAGCTTATTAAACTAAATATACATATTAACATTTATCTTGTATCTATCTAAGACTCTAGCCAAAAATAAAGCAAGTATATCAGTGTATCCCCTTATGTATATAAGCATGTAAATGTATATATACTTATCATTAAAAATTAACAGTTAAACCTCTATTTATAAACCTACAAAAACAAAAAAAAGGAGGGGGGGGAATGGTGAGGTTCAAGAACAATTATATCAAGCATTATTTACAATATTTTTTTTAAGCCAAAGGTCCCAATCATATACATCAGCAGAGGATTTCTGGCAAAAATCAGGCAAAAATACAGAAACAAATATTAGACAACTAGTTTAGTGTAAGAATAAAGATAATAATGTGAGAAGGCAGAATTTAGTTAGGATATAGGGTCGAGGTTTTGCTTTTATCATTATAGATAAAGGAGACCAGCTTTGGATCCCATCCAGATGTTTGAAACCAAGACATGAACAAGCTGAAGAAGCTGACACAAGAAGCAGATAAGATGGTAACTTCTAAAAGGCAGAATGTCACTCTAACACAGTTATTCTTTGCCATGCTTACCTTCACAACCACAGCAGTAAGTAGTGCACCCTCACATAATTATACATATTGGGCATATATTACTACTTCACTTCTTTTAGAATTGTTGACTTGGGGAGACAAATCCTACCCTGTTTATATTAATTAGTCTTTTCATTTACCTGGGGCTGTTGGATTCTCACCTTCCTCTAAAACCTGAGGCGGAAGGGAAATTTATTGAAAATTTAACCTTGCCTTTTCTTGAATGACCTATCTGCATAGAATCCATCAATCCATGTATACAGTCCCAAAATCATAGTACAAAGTGATAAATGGCATACATGCCACATTTCATATAAGGTTGTGCTCTTCAGTAATTCCTATAGAATTGTAAAGAATCTGGCTCTTATAGGGACACTAAACTTAACTAAAAATTATTTGTGGAAATTATTTTTGGGAACTAGCCTTATTTTTAAATGGCAAGGCAGTAAAACTAATATTACCAGTTTAAAAGGAAAATCCACTTAATTTCTTAAAGTATGTGTACTTTAAATAATAGGAATAGTGAGCATTAATCAAACATGTTTTTTTCTGCAGCAATTGTTTTCTTTATACTTGTATATCAAAGTCTGTTTTACAGGAGAATTCTACTGTATTTCTAATAGGACGACAGCATCGTGGAATATGGCTTCCAGTTCACATGAATTGCTGCTGGCAGTCCTCCCCTTAGAGCCAATCCTTTGGCACTTTCTAAATCATTATTTGAAAAGAATCAGACATTTAATTGGACTAATTATAGCTGCTGTATTAGGGCTTATAAGTATTATTACCACTGCTGCTGTAGCAGGAACTGCCCTGCATGAGAATATCCAAACACAACAATATGTTAAAAATTGGCATCATAATGCTAGGGAGCTATGGCATAGTCAAGCATATATTGATGAGCAAATTAATAATAGGCTTAATGACTTAGAGATGGCTATTACACAAATGGGAGATCAAGTATATAATCTAAATTTAAAACAAGGTTTGAAATGTGATTGGAATGAAAGTGCTTTTTGTATCACTCCTCTCCCATACAATGATTCCCATTATGAATGGAAAAAAATTAAAAATCATTTAATAGGCCATCACACAAATTTATCTATAAAAATTACAAAATTGCAATAGAAGATTTTAAGCATGTCTCAGAATCAACTTACTATGCTTCCAGGTATTGAATTTTGGCAATCAGTGACAGATCAATTGAATAAAATAAACCCCTTACATTAGTGGAAATAACCTTTGTACTTGCTAACTTCGGTGTGGTGATCATTGGTGCTCTGCTACTCTTAACTGTATTAGGAGGCATTCACAAAGCCCTGCAGACCCACATTAATAGGGCTGAAAAGACCAGCCATGCCAATAACTTGATTCTGCTTAAAACCCTTGACTCTTGAACCCCTGTCCATGGCAGCTTGGCTGGTGGCCAGTGATGGGTAAGGTCTTCAGAAGAGGGCAACCTAAGACAGGCACAGTCACCCTGGACAAAAAACAAAAAAGGGGGAATTGTTGGAGAAGATGCTGAGAGTCAGAGCATTTAAAAAGGGTTAAGCATTTAAAAAGCATGCTTGCTGGCAGAGAAACATTAGTAAATATCTCCAAGGACACTGCATACTGCAGATATCAGTGGGAGGAGGCAGAGTGGAGTGAACTCACCACACAGATGTTATTGATTGAATTCTCAAGAAAGATTGTCTGGGAACTCACAAACAGGTAGTGCTCTCACACACCAAGCTGAGAAACTAGTGAAGGACTCCCTACTTTTGTTATCAGCTTTTTAATATAAAAAGCAGCTTCAACCTAAATAAACATGCTTGCATTCCACATGGAGTGAGGTCCCCTGGTCCCAATCTTTCTCTGGATAATTCCCAGCATCATCTAACTCCACATTGAATTACAACATGTGCCACCTCCACTGCCACCTATGGAGGTAGCACCAGTGACCACCCAGCAGGTAGATGAAACTCCATCCCCAGATGTAGCAGTTGCTGCCAGGTTGGAGGAAGTAACACCACCATCTGTATCACCAGTTCCTGAGCTGGAGGCAGTCCCACCTCTACCTCCAGTGCCACGTACACAGTCTGCACCAGGTCTCATTCTGGAGCTACAGCATAACTCACCTTTGGCAGCAACAGTTCTTGAGTTAGAGGCAAGTCTGGCAACAACACCAGAGCCTCTAACAGAGCTCAAATCAGCACCAGGGTGGGCTACACCACCAAAGCCTTCCTGCCTCTGGCCTGAGGCATCCGAGAATGGGTTGAGGGAGAAGTCTCACCTCTTGGCTTTCACTTCTGAGCTGTTGGCAAAGCAGTTGACACAGATTTGGATGCTGTGAGAAGCTGGACTTGGCCAGGTGGTGTTGGGGGGGGGGCTTTCTTCCCAGGATCTGCCATCCTAGCCTTAGCATCCCCTGATCCAGAATCTTATGATTTGGGTCCAAAGCCTGGCTTCACTCCCAGCACTGTAACCTGGGCAAGCTTATTAATTCCCAAGCCCACACTTGCCCCTTCTGGATAGTAGATATAGGACACTAACCATACCTGCTAAAGGCACTGACTGTGAAGATTACATGAGAGCAAAGAAATACTAAGCCTGAGGGGGCTTGGCACTTGGGGGGTTGAAGGGAGCTCACTGAGGTTATCTGAATCCATGGGTGGCCACTCTGTGCTGGTGGTCTACACAGCATTGACACTAATAAGACCCTTATGTGCACTGGATCCTTTGGCAAGTACCCAAATCCTCTGCTCCCCCCAAGGATCATGCACCTAAACTCAAGCAGGCCTAGGAGGCATTATCAAGAGGGGTGATGGTGCTGCCTGGACCTGTGGAGGCATGAGGCACCTCTGGTACTGGATTCTGTGAGATGGACTTGAAAGTGCAGCTCTCTCTTCCCCGCTAGCCTTGGACCCTGGGTCACTCAAATGTTAGGTTCCCTCAGAAGACAGAGAACACACCCTGTGCTCATCCTGCTGAGCTCCAGCTGAGACCACCTGACTCTGGCCTGGGTCCAGAGGGCCTGTGGGATCTGAGCTGCATGTATGCAGAACCAGCTGACATCATTTTCTCCCCAGGAACTGTTCAAGAATGTGGTGCCCTATCACTGCCTGGGCTCCATCTGGTCCCAGCACAACAAAAAGTGCAAGGAGCACATGGCACCCACTATCTGTGCCATCATCATGTGGCTCAACTGTGTGACCAACTGTGTCATCACCACCTGCCTTGGGGACCAGAACATGAAGGCCCTGGACAGCGCCAGGGTGGTGAAGCACTGGATCAAGGTGGCCAGGTTACACTCAGGGCACCCTCTCTGGGTCCTGGAACCCCTGTCTGTTCTAACTGGCTCTCAGGACTACAGGTCCTCCCCTGGCTTGTAGCTCATCCTTACACTATCATCACTAATGACCTTGGCTACTCTCTCAGATTGAGTGTGGGTGTCTCCCTGGGTTCACAGTGTGCCTTCAGGGTCTCTCTGGGTGTCTGTTTCACCCAAGAGAGTAGGTGTCAGCTGACAGGTCTGAAGCTGGAGCATGGGGGTACTCAGACCACACCTCATGGCTCATTCTTTCTCCCTCACCAGGAATGTCAAATCCTCAACAATTTCTCCTCATTCTATGCCACCCTCTCTGCTCTCAAAAGCCACTTGAGGGAAGCGGCTGTGGCTCAATCAGTAGGGCTCCCGTTTACCATATGGGAGGCCCCGGGTTCGGTTCCCGGGGCCTCCTGGTGAAGGCAAGCCCGCCCGCGCAGCGTGGTTAGCTGACCCAGCGAGCACAAGCAGCAAGGGGGGGATAAATGAATAAATAAATAAAAATCTTTAAAAAAAAAAAAAAAAACCACTTGATTCACCATCTCAAGAAGACATGGGAGTAAGTTTCCCAGTGGGCAGACCTCTCTCCAGGGAAGAGAAGGTTGGACCAGGGACTCCACAGGCCTAGGTCTCCCTTCAAGTGGACTGGGAGGCAGTGGCTACTGGGCAGGGCCAGGCAGGGTGGTGCTCTAGGTCTCCACATAGCCAGAGGTTGCCTGTTATGCCTCAGTGCTTGTTCTCTCCTCTGTCAGTAACAGAGTTGAATGAAATGGGAGTCAATTGTTTGCTTCTGAGCAACACACTCTGTCTAATTGAAATCTACTTGTGTCAAAACCAGCTGATCATGAAGTGGGAATTGGGGTCCCCGTTGTGCCTACCTGAGAGCTCAGCTCCCAAGTAACACAATGTCCTGCAGCACTCAAAGCTATCCAGTTGCAGCACCATCCACTCAGCCAGTCCTGTTCCCAGGAGGCTGAAATAAAGTGGATTGGCCTTACACCCTCCCACCCACTACCTCCTTTCTCCTTCTTTCTTGTCCTGCCCCAGGGACAGCTTCTGCCTCTTTCAGAGGCTGTATGAAATTTTCTTAAATGAGAACTACTCAGAGAGCAGTGAGCTGATCATCAAGGTAAAGAGGGGACTGGGGGTCAGGGCTCAGGAGGTGGGGTTGTTAGTTTTTCACTGAAAACGTCTTTAAAGTCATCCAGTCTGGCTTATTCTGGAAGAAGATGAAGTGGAATATGTTTGTTTTGTGGGAAGGTGGGGGCAATTGTAGGGCAGTAGGTTGTGGTTATTGGATTTGGTAGAGGTTGCTGGGATGTTCCAGGAGAAGATGAACTGGCAGGATGAGAATTCTCCACCCACATGGGAGGGTCTCATGATTGTGTCTCCTTATGAATGACATATGCCAGAGAGCTATGAGAAATATATGGGAGACAGGAAACCATCGTGGCTCTTCCTGACCATGACTAGAAGCTTTCACATAAAAAAGGAAGCAAAACTTTAATGCTCAGTGCTTCTGCCAGCCCCCACCCTACCTGGACAATCAGACCTGGCACCATGGAGACCCATTCCTGTTCTGATGCTGGGACTTGTCTACAGGTAGAATATAGGGAGTGAACCGTGGAGGAGGGGATGCCTTTGGTATAGTTTTAGGCAGACTTTGGGTTTCGAATCCTGTGGGATGGGGCATGCAAGAACTGCTCAACTAGGCCTCCAGAGGCACCCCATCCTCAAGCTTCATGACTGGGATGATATGAGGCCCCACACCACACTCTGAGGCTTGGAGATTTAGACACCAGTTAGTGGTGGTGGGTGTTGGTGTGACAACAGCCCAGACAAGGCCTCCATGTGGAGGAAGCAGCCTGTCTTCCAATGCCCTAAATGAATCTGTCCAAGTCAACAACTTCTTGGGCCTCTGTGTCTTCACATGGAATGGAGGCATGATTTTACAGTGGTGCCATCCTCATAGGGAGGTGGCAAGGTTCAAGGGAGAAAAGGAATGTGGCCGAGTATTCCTGTGACTCTAAGGGGAAAGCGTGATGGACGGAGCATCCTCACTAGCATGCAACACTGAGGCTCCTGGACTCCTGATGAGGGTGGTCATGCCTTTGTCTTCACATAACAGATGAACAAACAGGCTCAGGGAGGCCAGTCTGCTTGCACAAGTTCATGCAGGGGACATCAGGCATGTGATGTCAGCAGATTTCCACCTGCCCACTTGGTCTGGGTGTCCAAGACCCCAGGGACAGTAGATGAGGAGTGGAAGGCCTCACTGACCTTGTCTTAAAACTTGCCATGGCAAGATCTCCAAGTTTGTTACCCTGGAGAGGAACCCCAAAAGAGCCCAGAAGCAACAGCAGCAGCAGGAGAGGGTGAGAGTGCCTGAGGCCAGGAAGGTGGAGATGGGGTGACCTTCAAGTTAGGATGGGGACCCTCCTCAAGCCAATCCTTCCTGGGCCACTGAGCCTGGAAAGCCTCACATCAATGTTCCCTCCTCTGGAACCTTTAGGACAGTGAGCTGAGGGAACCCGGGGTGAACTAGAGGCAGCCAGTCAGTGCAAAAGCCTGGAAGAGCCAAATCAGGATGGATTGGGTGGTGGGAGGGGATAAAGTTGATTTTGGAAAAGCTAGTGCTGGGAGGTAACTGCAAGGGAGTTTGGGGTCCTTGGAAGCTTGAAGGGTAACTTAGGGGTGAAAGCTAAGTGTCTAAGACTGTCCCAGGAAAAAAAAGGGGGGGGAGCTGTTGGTCCTAGGGGACTGAGACTGAGGAGTTTTAAAGGAAGGGGTCTTGGGGGCACCTGAGAGCCTGTGCTCATCCCCAACCCACCCAATGCCACAGGGTGTTATCCATGGCATTGTCCCATGCCTGGGGACTTTCCTCACTCAATTTTTGATGGTGGACTATGCCATGCAGGAGTATCTGTATGTAAGTGAGCCTGGGGGCTTGGACAGGTTGGGAAAGGGACCCTGACACTTGGGGAGAGAGGCCCCCTCCCTGAGCCCTGGGCTCTCACCAGTGGGCACATCATCTCTCCTGAGAACCTCACAGCTTCCCTGGGAGCTGGGGTGCCATGGCTGGCTTGCAGATGAATAAAAGGAGGCTGATCCAAGGGGCCATCTCTCACTGTCTTCATAGGCTGGCAGAGGAAGGTTTCTCTGTCTCCTCTACCAGTCCCCACTCCTGGCACCAAGAAGTCTGCCTGGGTCCATCCCTCATCTGGGCAACTCTGTGCATGTTGAACTCTGCAGTCATTCAGTGCAACAGGGGCTCAGGGGTGATGGGCATGGTAATGGATGGGGGCCTCCATATGATGGATGGAAACTCTTTGCCTTCCAGGGGATGATGGTCAATTTTGACAAAAGGAGGAAGCTGAGCAGCTGTGGTCAGCACTGTGAGGGCAGGGCTGGGGTGGGAGATGGAAAACCGGGATCCTTCTGGGCAGGACACCCCAAGCTGCATGCAACTTCCTCTTAGATTGATGGAGAGAGTTTGAGGAGAAAAGAGAGCTGACACCTCTCTCTGGAGGATCAGGGTTATATGTGGGGTGCAGGTTAAATATGGGATGAAGGATGTCTTCCTGGAGGATGAGCTGTGTGAACTGAGCCCTGAGGATAGGTAGAGCCTGGAAGGGAGTGGAGGAGTGGGGGGACCCACAGGAGCAAAACCCACTGGCACCTGTCCCACACAGCAAGCCCACCCAGGCTTCGGCAGTACCTCTTCTTTCCCGCTGAGCTCCAGCAGCTCCAGGCAGGTTGCTGTTATGTCTCCCTTGTACCTAATGAGCAACTTGGGGCCTGGTTTGGGGCCTTGGAGCATGTCAGCAAGATTGACAAGTGAGGCCAGTACTGGATCTGGCAACTATGGATAGGATTTCCCTACTGACTCCTGGATCAGCATAGGACCTGCTGTCTGAAGATGCTGGAGCTTGCAAATTACAACTCCTGTGTGGACACTGGGAGGGAGCCCTGAGGTGTGACTCCCAGGAACCTCACAGCCACCACTCTGTCCATTCTGTATCTACCACCTGTCTTGTGAGCTGGAGCCCCCATACCAGTCAGCCAGTAAGAGCTTCATGGATGAACACCACCCAGAAGGCATCAAGTCTTGGAGTGAAGAGTGAGTTCTCCATCCAGGGTGGGCAAGTGTGGGCTGGCTCAAGACTCAGGGAAGCTTCAGTATAAGCATGGGCTGGGGGAGCCTGACAGTTTAGCACTCCACACCTGACCAAGCTTTTGACCAGTTAGAGTTGCCCAATCTCTGGGCCTGTTTCCTCTTCTGTGAAATGGAAACACATTTCCATTTGATGCTGGAATGGAAATGCTGCATGATCTCTAAGGCAGTCAAAGCCAACTGGCTCCTTTTGATGGACCAAGCACTAAGCAGGTGCCTTAGTAGCAGGGCAGAAGTTTGGTTGCAACCCTAGGGAGGTCCCCAAGGTAAACTGACACATCCTTCCAGCAGCCAGGCCCCAGACACTGAGTCGAGTGGTAGCAGCACCCCCCACTCCAGTGTGCAACTACAGTGTGGCCCTGACTTCAGCAGTGGGGATGCAGCTGATTCACCTCACATACATGTGGCCAGCTCCTCAAGCTCCTAAGGTGACAATCCAATTGGACCATGCCTCAGTCTGCAGATGGCCAGGAAATGAAGGTGACTGCCCACCTCTTCTCATATCAGCCCTCACCCTCACTCACCCTCCTTCTCCTGTGCTGGCTTGGCCCTCTCCAAATCCACAAAGGGGTCCAGGATTATTGACACCTACAGTAATTCTAGAGTCTTCTGGACTTATTATGCAGCACTAGGGTGCCCCGAGCCTCCAGGCCTTCTGCTGATCTAGCTGTCACCCATTTGGAGCAGTTGACCTCCACATCATCACAGAAGTTCTCCATTGTCACATCAGCATCTGAAGGAACGTCATTTTCCTAATTATCCATCAAACCCAAGGCCACAAGGACCAACCACTAGCACCGTGACACACGGCCATGCTATAAACGTCATGTGGGCTACTGTTGCATCATCCACATCAACCTGCTTGAGGATAATGACAAGTACAAGCATATCCTGGGGATCCAGGCTTGTGGCCATCCCCTGGGGCCTCTCAGTGGTTCAGGCAGTAACACATGTTCCCTCCCTGCCATTCTGGAGCAGACTTCCTAGTGGGTGGGGGAGGAGAGACAGCCCCCTCCAGAGGCAGGAAGAGCATGAGTTCAATGGTGGTCAGAGATCAGGATAATGGAAGTAGGGGCTGACCATGGCATGCTGAGAGAGGAAGGCCTGTGAAGGGCTCTCTGAGGCAGCCCCAAAGAAGAGGAGGAAGTTACAGCCTGCCAGGCCCAGGGGGACATGTTCTTGGCCAGTGAGAGGGAAAGACTTCAGGACAGGGTGAAGGAGCAGGGGTCAAAGGGAAGACCTGAGGTTAGAGAAGTGTTGGGAACTGGGTCACATCAGGCCCTGTGAGCTGCTGGACAGAGATTGACTTTCTCACAGGTGGAGATGGGACTCATTGGAGGGTCAGCACAGAGCAGGTGACATTTGGCCTCAAAGTTGAGGTTGGGCCAGAGTGTGGAGACACAGGCCAGTGGGGGGCTTCTGAGGTGACCTAGAAGTGAGGACGGGGTCTGACCCACAAAGGTGGCCTCCAATGTGTGAGCAGGAGCCAGATCCTGGATGGGATGTGCAGATGGAGCCACCCCAGCCCCTACAGCACAGAAACTGGCTGAGCTGTCATGTTACACATCTGTCCCAGGCTGCACTTCTTTTGTGGCCAGGAGCAGGTGTGGTTTTACTAAGCTGTCACTTGTCTGACCTTTGACCCTAGCCCTGCCTGTAGCTGGGCCTTCAAGGTCAAGGCATCTGTGGTGTGGACCTTGCTGACCACAGCTGCATAATGGAGCCCAAGGCAGTCCTGGTGTTTCATAGGTTGTCATCCCACTCCTCCTCCTTTCTGACATCTGGGCTTGGACTAGATGTCCTGTGCTCTGCCCTGGGGCTTCACTGTTACCTAGAGGTGTCCTGTAGGGGCAGGGGCAGGGCAGGGGCACTCCTTGAGGACAAGCCATTTCCCATGATTGGGAGACAGGAGATGACAGAGAGAAGCCCAGATTTCACTCCTCATTCCCCACCCTCTGCCTCATGGTCACCCTTTGTCCCCAGGGTCCTGGGAGCCCATAGCAGTTGTCCCTGCAGGCTGAGGACCCAAGGCACAGGGTTCAGCCTACAGGACAGTGTCTTGGACCCACACTGGTATACAATCTCAAGACAGAGGTGGAAGTTGTTATAGGAGATGGTTGAAGGAAAGATTGGAAAGCCCCTTCATTCCATGGTCTCCCCAGGGGAGCAAGAGAAGACAGTGAGGTCCCTATAGACCCAGCTCTGATCAGAGGTGGCTCCATTGGGTCTCTGGCAGCTGCACTTGGGGGAGCAAGCTCCAGGACTCATGCCTGGAGGGCATGTACCTTGATCCACTACAGGTGACCGACCAAGAAAGGGCTCCAGCCATGATCCATAAGGCCCTGGAAGAACATAACCTGGATGGGGACAAGCCAGAGGACTACAAGGTGGTGCAAATCATTTCAGAGGATCGAAGTATGTCATGGGGCATGTTGGAATGGGTGATGGTGGAGGGGGTAGGCTGAGCACAACATCCCCAGCCTGAATGTCTGGGGCCCCCTGGCCCCAGTGTACCTGATAGCAGGGTGGGTAGACACCCTGTCCACAGACCATGTTGCCCAGGGCAGCCCTTGATGCCTGTAGCATCTTCTCCCTACCTGCTCCTTCTCCCTTGTGTACCATTCCCTGGACATGACCGAGGCATTGGGAAACCAAGTTCAAAACTAACAACATTCAAGTACCCAGAGAAAGGGCTTTTCACCTTGGGCCATGAGCAAGATGGCCAAGCAGAGAGGTTCAACTTGAAGGGCATCCTCTAAATAGGAGGGGGTGACTACACCACCAAAAGCACCATGACTGATGGACACAAGCACCAAACATGCTACAGGTCATGTCTTTATGATCATGAAAACTAGACAAAATCTCCTTGATCAACTTAGGAGGCCCTAGGGAGCTGACTCAGTATTCTAGAAAGTGGGAAAGGGGAAGAATCCAGAAGAACAGCACAGACAGTGTACAGATCCCGGACAGCACAAATGTGTACTATGCTATACATCCCTCGCCCAAATATCATTTTCTGCTTATGAAATGGAGCACACCCATGGATGACAAGGTCAAGAACAGAGCTATCTCTGCCCTTCTGGGGAAAAGCATAAGGGACCCAAGTTCCTAAAGTGGAAATTCTCACTGGTCTCTCTTGCCCACCTGCCTCAGGGTCCCCCTTCCCAGGTCTGCCTGGCCAAGTAGTTTTGCTGACCCCAACTACAATGGGCAAGGCCAGGCAGGAACTTCCCTCCCAACCAGCCAGTCTGGACATCCCCAAACTCCACTTAACCCCCTGAACCTCTCCTGCTGCCCTGAATGACTCTTTCTTTGAAAGACTGTCCTGCGTTCCTGTGACCAGACCAGTCACTCACTTAGGGGACCACTGAGGTTCTCACCTGGAACACTTGGATGACATCTGTGACATTCCAGGGTTCCCAGCACAGCCTCCCCCATGATAACCTTTTTCAGGAGTGAGGGATTTTCTGCTCACTCCCACCCCTGTCCCCCACTCTTGGAAGTGGATGGAGAGACCCTCTTCACCAAGCTCACTCTTCACCAAGTGAGTGAGGAGGGGCCCAGCTAGGTCCCAGTTTTCTCAAATCTCATGCCACTGCAAGGGCCACACCCTACTGTCTCTGGGACTTTCTGAGGCTATGCTAAACACAGTCAGAAGGAATATTTGGGTGAGATTGGAAAATATTTGAATTTATGAATAAACAGCAAAACATATATACAGAGAGAGGAGGGGCATTATTTATCTACTGTAAATAGTAAATGTTGGATGTGAATATTTTATCATTAAAGTCTTGTTTCAACTACATCCTCAGAGTTGACAATTGGTTCTTTCATTTACTGTGTTAATTGACAGGAGTTGAAGCCTCTCACATTGCTCATTCAAATAAGAAATTATGCAGAGTCAGCAGTTTATTTTAGAAGGGAAAAGAGAAAAGAGCCAGCCACCTTTCCTTGACTTACTGAAGCAAACACAGAAATTCCCTTTCACAGAACAAATGTATATTTCAGTATCAATACACCTAGAAGGAGCAGAGACCTCCCATGGGGGCTAATGGGATTTAGATGTTGAAGGTACTTCCATTTGCAAGGATCATTTCCTGATCCCAGACAGGGCAGTGGCTGCCTTTCTACCACTTTGGAGGAAGGACATTTTCTGCTTCTTGGCTGAGGTTTTCTTTGAGCACCAAATAGCAACTTGTAGTTTTCAAGGGCAAAGTCTAGATTTATATCAGCATTAGTCATAGATAAAATTAGAACACAGCTTCCAATGTGGAAAGGAAAAGGAGAGAGGACAATTATTAGCACATGGTCCCTGGGGAGCAGAACTTTGTATCCTCAGTCCCTCTCAAGGCCCCATGGTCAAATCTTTACCTTAGATTTCGTGGTCTGGGATCCTTATCCCTGATACTAAATTCCTTTTCCTTATGAGGGGACTGGGGGAGTTGACATGCAGCTTTTCAGGCTCCAGCTGGGCCTGGTTTCCTAAACACCACTGTTCCCTATGAACTACTGCTTCCCACTGCCCTGCCATTCCTTGTGCAATTTCTTAACATAGGAAATCCCTAGCAGGCTTCGGCCTCTGTGAGACCTGAGGCCTCACCCAGGGGCCCCGAATGCCAAGAGAAGAATACTTATTCCTTTTAAACACAGACCCCACACAGTCTTTTCTGTGGGTCAAGTTGAAGTCTTTGGACATGGGGTTTGAGGTTCACCATCTCGGGGGTCTCCAGTTTACACTCTCAGATGGGTTGCCACCAATTATCCTCAAGAGGAGTTTGGCTCTGAGCCCTTAGAGCTTGCAGCCTCCTGGGATGATTGCATCCATTGTCCAAAACTTGTGCTTTGTTTATATCATTGGAGTGTTGGCAATTCCTGTGGGGAAGGGTTGAAAGATAGGACCTGATGTGGGAAGGGAATCTCACTAGGACTGAGGACCACAGTTTTGCCAACACACTTCACCACAAATTAAATTACTGAATGGCTTCCTGTCTGCATGGTGACAGACCCTGTCCTGAGGAACCCCTGTGCCCTTCCCTGGTTTCCCCATGTTCAGGAGCTAAAGGTGTAATCCCTGGCACAACACAAAGCATCAGGACCCTGCACCAGCCTCCTGCCAACCCTAGCTGTGGGCTGCAGGACCACTTCAGTCTGGTTTATCAGGGATGTAAAACACTATGATCTTATGTTTTATTTAGGAAATATGTCGGAACTAATCCATTTTCTCTGTAAATAGCAGAGTTTCTATCTCTCTTTATTCAGAAAGCCTTTAAGTAAGGAAAATCTGGTAGCAATATGCACCAATGATGTGGTCTCTAAATACTATTTTCCATGAAAAGAAAAGAGGGTGCCTAGGAGGTATGTGTGAGTCCAGGTCTTGACTTGGAAATGTGTGAGAGGAACCTGACAATCATGGTGTACTGGAGTGAATGGAAGGCACCAAAGTCCTCAGGTGGAGTCAAACCATGGCAGAAGCCAACTGGAAGGCCTCTGGCCAAATCTGGAACAACTTTGGAATCAAAATAGCCAAAAAGTACAAGCAATGGACTTTGGTGAGGGAAGAAACTTACGCTTTATGGCCTGGTAACTGTGGACTTCTACCTCAAATAAATACCCTTTATAAAGTCCCCCCCCCAAAAAAAAAAAGTACAAACAACTCAAATGCCCATCAAATGATGAAGGGACAAAGAAAATATGGTCTATCCATACAATGGGGTATTATCAGCCATAGGACGTAATGAAGTAGAGATACATGCTGGAAGATGAAGGACCTGAAGAACATTATGTTAGGTGAAAGAAGATGGACACTAGAGGCCACTTAAAGGATTCTATTTATATGAAGGATCTGCACTAGGCAAATCCAGACACACAGAACATAGATTAGTGCTGCTGGGGGCTGGCTTGAGGGTAGTTGGTAGGGAGTGACTGCTATTGGTTCCAGGATTTCATTTGGAATTGATGAAAATATCCTGGGATTAGATTGTAGTTATGATTTTACAGCCTTATGAACATACTAAAAAGCACCGAGTATGGCACTTTAAAAGGCTGAAGTTATGGCATGTTAATTACATCTCAATAAAAAGTCGATACTGGAAGTCCATAATATTTGACTTAAGTGGGGCCTGGACAGCTTGTGAAATAGACAAACACCTGCACAAACACTGATGGTTTTAAGAAATCCTCAGGGGTTTTCAGAGACTAGAGGAATTGGGGAGGGGATGGCAGTTAGTTGAGTTGCTGCTTCCATGACTCTGGCCTTTCCCCTTGACCAAATCTGCCACCAACCCCCACCCACTCCTGGGAATGACATCACCCCTCGTGTATTTTGTGTGGAGCTCAGAGAAAGTGTTCTCATTACCCTGACTTCTATGCAAACTGTTTGATGTCTTCATGCTTATAAGACTTATATTCATTTGAATTTCATTCCCTTACTCAGGATTCCAGTAATAAGACCCACACAATAAACAAACAATTCCTACCCTAGGGAGTCCTTCCATGTTTTCTAATTAAGTAGCAAGAATCTCTAGAGTACATTGGCAGTGCCTAATAAAACAGACCAATACTCAAAGCCCTTTATATTAATGCTTATGCTTAAGAAATTTATTGCAAAATTAAAACCTAGCCTAATACTATCTATTGCCTAAGAGCTACCACTGGAAAACCTCCTTGTTATTCAAATGTGTCCTCTCTCTAAGACAAACTCATCAAATTTACTCACTACCTTGCTTGCTGCATGGGGGTTAAGCCTCCCTGGCACTGACAGATTATTACCAAGTGCCAACCAGTGATGTATTTGGGAAAAAACCTTGACCAAAAGAGGGAACATTAAATACAAAGAGTTTTTATGTCTAAGAGATTTCAAAATGAGTCGGAGGTTGTTCCAGAGTTTCCCTTATGCATATCTCAGGTAGATCTTACCAACTGTCACAATAACAAAGCATCAAACAGTGGTGCTCATGAGGGCTTTAGAGACATCTGGGCACTATATTCAAATCAAACAAACCCGGGAAATTGGCACCCAATCAGTGGACCTTAACTTGGAATATATGATAACCTATTTCCCTGCTGGTATAGGGGTTCATTTATAATTTCCCAACACATGATTTTTCTACCCTCTTATTTGAACCTATAATAAGCCCTATACTCATTAAATATATGATCCAGAGATTTATATCTTCAGTTGGTTCATATTCTGGTTGAACCTGAATCTCAGCAGAATTGCAGCCAACACCTACTCTCCAGTACATTGAACTAATTCAGGACAACTCAAAAAAGGATGATGGTGATAATCCCATCCCCAAAATAAAGTGAATCTACAACTGCAAGCAAAACAGTTTTTTCCATCTGACACCATAAGATCTAATTCCCCTTTCAATCTGATTCAGAGTTGGCATTGCCTTCCCCAAATCCTCAAGACTGAGGAATGAACAAACAGAAGGAGGGAACGCAACCATGGAGCATAGTAAACTTATTATTATTTTAGTAATGGAAGAACCGTAACACTGATATAAAGATAATTGTTACCAGAGGTTTTGAGGGGAGGAGGAGGGAAGAATAAGTGAAACATAGGCTTTTTAAGAGCATTGGAATTGTTCTGCACAATATTGCAATGATGGATACAGAACATTATACACTTTATCAAAACATATAAATTGTATGGTGCAAAGGGTAAACCATAATGTATACTATAGACCATGGTTAGTAGCAATTCTTCAATGGCTTTTCATCAGTTATACAAAATGTACCAAACTCATGTAAAATGTTATAAATAGGGGAAATGTGAAAGGCAGAGGGGGTGGGGTATATAGAATCCCCTATATTTTTATGTAACTTTTCTGTAATTTAAAACTTCCTTAATAATAAAGTTTAAAAAATAGAAAAAAACATAAAAACATATTTCACACAAACTATAATGGCTATTAAAAAAGAGAAAATTACATGCATTGGAGAAGATATAGAGAAATATCAACACTCATTCTTTGCAAGTCAGAATGTAAAATGGTGCTGTGGAAGTTTGGTGGTTGCTCATGGAGCTTACTATAAAAGTACCATAAGACCCAGAAATTCTGCTACTAAGTATATGCCCAGAATATGGAAAGCAGAGCCTGAAAAGGATATTTGCACACCAATGTTCATAGCAGTATTATTCACAATTGCCAAAAGGTGGAAGCAACTGAAGTGTCCATCACCAGATGAAGAGATAAAATGCGATATAAATAAAATGGAATCTTTTCATTAAAGATATATGAATTCCTGATGCATGTGACAATATGGATGAGCCCTGAGCACATTTTTTGAATGAAATAAGCCAGGCACAAAAGGACAAATATTGCATGATCTCTCTGATATGAGCTAATTATAATAAGCAACCAAATAAGCAAAATTTGTGTAATATCAGTTACAAGGTGCTATGTTGGGGTTAGAGAATGAGGAGGAATTGGTGCTTATCTTATACAGGATTTGTATATGGGTTGATTGCAAAGGTTTGGAAGTGGATGGTGGTGATGGTAGCACATTATTGTGAATGTAATTAAGAGCACTGAATTACATTGGTGTGTGTGGTTCAAAGGGGAAATGTTAGATCATATATGTTACTAGACGAAAATTTAAGCATTAAATACAGGACTGAGCAACACAGTGAACCTTATTGTAGATGATGGACTACAGCTCTTAGCACAAGTATAAGAATATTGTCTCATCTATATAACAAATGTACAGCACTGAAAAAGGTGCTAATATTAAGGTAGTATATTGGGGAAAGTATACCTAATGTAAACTATGGGCGATAGTCAATAGTACTATTTTAATAAACTTTCATCAATTGTAACAAACTTGACTCTGAATTTTTTTATTTTTAAAGAATCATTAGATTACATGAATGTTACATAAAAAATATAGAGGATTCTCACATCCTCACCCCTACCCCTTCCCACACTTTCCCTTATTAACAACATCTTTCATTAGTGTGGTACATTTGTTACAATTGGTGAGCTCATATTGAAGATTTGATACTAACCATGGATCCACACTAGGCAAATCCAGACACAGAAAACATAGATTAGTTGTTGCTGGGGACTGGTTTGAGGGTGGTTGGTGCATTATAGTTTACACTCTGCCCCACACAATTTTATAGGTTATGACAAAATGCATAATGACCTGTATCCATCATTGCAATATCATGCAGGATGATTCCAATGCCCCAAAAATGTTCCAGTGTTACACCTATTCTTCCTTCTCCCTCCCCCCAAAACCTCTGTGGCTGCTGCCTTTATATCAATGATAAAAGTTCTTCCATTGCTAGAATAGTAATAAGTCAATAATAGAATAATAGTAAGTCTACTTTAAGCCATTGTTCAACCCCCAATCTTGTGGATTTTGGAATGGTGCTGCCCACTACATTTCTAATTGAGAGGGGGCTTAGATCCCATGGGGCAGATGGATGGAACTACCTTGCTTACAGTTGCAGACACTCTCTGTTCTTTTTGATAAGTGTTGTCCATCATCATCTCCTAAAATGAATTGGGACATTGGAATCACCCCCAGTATAAAAATGAACCCAATTGTGGTATATTGCCTTAGCAGTCTTTAGAAAACTAGAACAAGTGAATTGTAAAAATGTTCCATAGCAATGCAAGCTATTGGATGGATGGATGGTAAATGGGGATCCTGTGATTTATGCATGATTGTTCTGTATATCCACAAGTTCCCTAAAAAATACAATTACAAAAGAAAGAAACTTTAAGGATTTTAAGTTGAATTTCTGGTTGTGGACAAACAAAATGGAATTAAATAATCCAGTTTAAGGGCTATATAAAATTTGTATTATCTTTGTTAAGTAATTAATTTTTTAGCCTCATTAAATATCTTTGATATAATTGATCATCACTAACCTTTTATTGAAATCAGTACTATATGAGATTATTAATTTTTTTAAAAATTTGTTTCATGCAGTATTTCTAAACCTGCTCTATGTAGGAATTTCCTATATCTGACCACATTAGGTCTATGATTTCATCAAGAAGCAACAGATTTCCTAAGACTCTTATATTTAATATATACTCCTATAAGTATGAATTAGAAAACTGGCTTGATTTATTACTCATGAAACCATGACTTTCATTCTGATATAAGTAAGCTTTTCTTCTGACTAACTATGTTTATAGATATGTGTGTTTGTGAGTGTGTGTGTGTAAATATTTCAAGTCTACCAGAAAATGCCAAAATAGGCAAATACTAAATAAAGTCCTGAGCATTCAACTAATGAAAAAGTCCTTAACTTTTTACATTATGGTAGGTAAAAAGGAAATTCAACCCTATGTAACTGCTTCTAAAGTATTATTTAAAAAATTTTAAACAATACTAAAATGATTTGTATTAATTAATTTTTATATAAATTCCAACTGTTTTATATATTGATTTTCCTTTAATACTAATGCCCCCTGTATTAATTTATGTCCACAAAATTTTTAGCATTTTCAAAATATATGGCAAAAAAGTATTTTTAAATAAAAATTATGAATAGAGATAACATAAAGAATTGCACAGTGACAATAAATAACTCACCTTTGTGTATTACATATTCTTAATCTAAAGATAATCAATGTTTCAATTGTTAGATTCTCAAAATCAAGACCTTTAAGATGGTTTATCCTATTTTCCTATGCATAGAACATTAAAATTTTCTGCTCATGAAAAATACACTATTGTTATGTTGTGGATCTGTGTTTTGACCAGACTGGTGCTCTGCAGAGGACCTGACTCAGGCACTAGCCTTTCCTTTGCTCCATCTTGGAAATTTCTCAGGACTGGGGTGACCACCAAGGATGTTTCTTAAAAAGCATTTAAATTCACATATAGCTAATATACCAGCATTAGAGACAACAGACTGACAACCATCAGTTTGATATGGTGGTAGATTTTACATATAAACTTGGCTGTGTTATAGTGCCCAGTTTTTCTGTCATAAAATGGCATAGATCTTGCGATGAAAATGTTTCATCAATCAATTGAAATCTACAATTTGCTGGCTCAAAATAAAGCAGATTATTCCAGATAATGTAGGTGTACCTTATCCAATTTGTTGGATACATTAAATGCATAAAACTGAGGGTTCCAGAAGGATAAAATTCTGCCTCAAGACCACACCTGTCAATTTGTTCTGAGTTTGCAAACTAAGGAATTCATATTCAAGACATCACTATCACTATTACAGGGATTTCCATTCTCCTGCCTGCCCTTCAGATTCATACTTGCCATCCCCCACAATCTCATGAGCCAATTCCTTACAACAAATCATAGATATAATAAATCATATATATACATGTGTATATATATATATATATATATATATATATATATATATATATATACACACACATACATATATACACACATTCACACACAAACATGTATATTGTTGGTTCTATTTTCCTGGAGAACTCTGACTAGTATAGTTCTTATATCAGCAGAGGAAATTAAACTATAGGGTGATTTTCTTAAGTTGGTCCTGGGACATTTAGAATTCGTTCTTAACCTATTCAAATTAAAACAACTCTATTTCCAGTGGTAAAGAAGATATTGGCAGTCCACAATGTAATATGTCAATAGACCTATACAAAATATTACTATTGGATACTTCTAATCAAAGACTTATAAGAGGAAAGTTTCTGTTGACCAAATATTTCATTTGTGTGAAATTAACAAGTACAGGGGGATTGGTTTGTGTTTCTAATATGCTAGAGAATAAGGAGTAATACAAGATTGAGTTCAGCACTTTGAATTCCCTGTTCAAGCAATTCTGGCAGGAACATCTTAAAAGTCTTCAGAACAGGAACCAGCAGTGGGAATTCTCAGCCATGGTCTTAGTGAGGTTACTATCTGTGACTATGCAAGCTACCTATTTTGTTGCCATTTTCCTCATACAAGCCATTATACATTTTGTCAGAACCTATAAAAGTACATGGTGCAGGGCTGGTGCAAGATGGTGTCAGTTTAGGAGGGCACTCATTGAGAGCTCCCTGAGGACGGTGGATTGTGGACAGGGTCCTGCCCAGGGGGTCTGTGTTGTGGGTGCACAGAGTGAGAAGCTTGGGACATCTATCTGTCCAGATCAATGGTGTGGACTGATCAGTAGATATTCGTGTGTTTTTAGCCTGCCTATGGTGGTTAACACAGATGGCTGAGCCCCAACTATGGGAGGGGGGGTAGCCAGTTTGAGCCGTGACTCCCAGCCCAGCAACCAGGTGACAGGGAGTGGAAGTGCTCTGGCAAGGGGTGAGAGAGCTTTCCTTTCTGTGGATTTGGCTGCCTGGAACCCCGTGCATCTTGGGCGAACAAAACAGCTGGATTGAATCAACACCCGGCAGAGGGGAGGAGTAAATCTGCTTAGGGAGTTGATTTACCTAGCTGCCCAGAGATAAACCCCAAACCCCACCAAGCCAGGGAGAGGGAGGTCTCTCCGAGAGAGGGAGGATTCTGACAGAAGGCAGTGAGGGGATTCTTTACTGTTAATTTGGCCACCTGGACCCCCTCATACCTTTGGGGAGCAGATAAGCCAGCTTGAAGCAGTGGCAGGCTGAGGGGAGAGGTGAATCTGCTGAGGAAACTTGATTTACCCAGCAGGCAGGTGATGATGAGGGTCAGCTCCAGAGGGGGCGGAGTCAGCCATTTTTATCATTCTGCACTGACTAGCTTAAGAACTTCAGCTCCCCTGGGGAGTACAGGAATTGGGAAGTGCTTGATTAGTTTCCACAAGCCTAGTTAGGGTCCCCTCAGTGAAGGGGGTAGTCTTAGAAGAGGACTTATTTTGGATCCTGTATTTCACCAAAAAAAAAAAAAAAGTCACTTTAAAAAATGAAAAATAAATTCTTCTTTCTAATTTAGTTTAATAGCTAAAAGCTGCTTCAAAACCTACAGATAGAACTCTTTAGGGAAACTGTTTGATAAACACAAGCAGGCTGAGAGGATCCACAAGGTCCCTAGTAGGAACACTGATCCTCCTTAGCTTTGTTTGACTGCTTGTCTGGATGGTTGTTTGGTTTTTCTCTGTTTATTTGTTGTCTCTCATTTTTCTTTCCTCTTTCCCTCCCCCCTTCCTTTTTTATTTCACTTTTTTAAAATTAGGTTCTCTTCATTGCTGTGCTTTCTCTCCAGTGATTTCCCATTCCCTGTCTATATTGATTCTGTATTCCAAACTATCTCTTATCATTCCTTCATCTTTCTGCCTTCTGCTTTCTGCTGTGGCTCTTAAGCCACGTATTTTCATATATCCACTACTTAAGGTAGACAATTTCTATTATATCTATTTTGTTTTCTTCTTTTTAAATTAATATTAACTTTTTCTTTCAGCTTTTTCCTCACTCTTTCTCTCCCTCCTCATAATTCTAGCCTCCTAGATCAATATATATATATTCCTCTATTTGGCTTCCCAGTCCATTGTAGGCACTCCACTTTTTTTCCTATTACTCTACACTGCCTACAAGAGTGTTATTTGGCCCTTCTTCTAAATTTGATCCATATTATTCTTATCCTTCTTCCTTTCTCACATCTTTCAATTCCTCTGGACCTAATATTTTGCCCTCAAGTGAACATAGAAAGAAGCAAGGAAATAAAATAAGAAGAAAAAGTGTCAAAGAAAAAACTTAACACGTGTGCAGAACCACCAGCTAAATAAAACTCTAGAGAAGAGAGAGAAGCTAATCAAATGAATAAACCCATCAAGATAAAATGAATATTAGAGGGCAACAGAAAAGCAAAAACCACACTGAGAAACAGGAAAACATGGACCAGTCCAATGAACAAACTAAAAACGAGGAAGTGATGCAGAACATCGAACAACTAATCAAAGATTACCAAACAAATACCATGGACCAACTTAAAGAAGTGAAGGAAGAGATTAAGGATATAAAGAAGACACTGGGATAACATACTGAAGAAATTGTAAACATACACAAAAAGATAACAGATATGATGGTGATCAATGGCACAATCCAAGAAATCAAAAAGATGTTGCATTCAAATGACAGCAGATTAGAACAGGCAGAAGAAAGAATTAGTGATGTGGAAGACAATACATCTGAAATCAGATAATACAACAGAGACAAAAAAAATAGAAAAAATCCATCAGGTACTCAGGGAATTAACCAACAACACAAAATACACAAACATACACATTATGGGCATCCAAAAGGAGAAGAGAAAGGAAAGGGAACAGAAGGAATGTTGAAGGAAATAATGGCTGAACACTTCCCCACCCTATTGAGAGAGATGGATGTGCAGATCCAGGAAGCACAGCACACCCCAAACAGTATAAATCCCAACAGGCCAACTCCAAGACATACACTTGTCAAAATATCCAATGATCAAGACAAAGAGAAATTACTCAAGGCATCAAGAGAAAAGAGAAACATCATATACAAGGTAAGCACAATAAGATTAAGTGCTGATTTCTCAGCTGAAACCATGGAGGCAAGAAGACAGTGGTATGACATAGCCAAAGTACTAAAAGAAAAAACCTCCAGCCATGAATTCTCTATCCAGCAAAACTGGTATTCAAAAATGATGGAGAATTCAAAATATTCACAGATAAACAGAAATTAAGAGAGTATGTCAATAAGAAACCTGCACTTCAAGAAATACTAAAGGAAGTTCTACAAGTTGAAAGGAAAAATCAAGGGAGAGAGAGTTGGAGGAGAGTTTAAAAACTACTTAAAAGACAAAAACAGAAACAAAACAACATATGACATATATTAACCCCCCCCCAAAAAATGGCTAAAGTAAGAAATTCCTTGTGAGTAAGAACACTGAATGTTAATGGAATAAATTCACCAATCAAGAGACACAGATTGGCAGAATGGACAAGGAAATATGATCCATCTATATGCTGCCTACAAGAAACCCACCATCGGCCCAGGGATTCAAGTAGGCTGAAAAACAATTTTACAAGCTAACAATAGCCAAAAAAAGGCAGGAGTAGCTATTCTAATATCAGACAAAATAGACTTTAAATGCAAAACTATTGTAAGAGACAAAGTTGGACACTATATATTAGTAAAAGGGATAATCTCTCAAGAAGAAAGAACAATCATAAACATTTAAGCACCTAATCTGGGTGCCTCAGAATACATGAGGCCAACTATGGAGAAACTAAATGGAGAAATAAATGCCTCTACAATTATAACGGGGGACTTTAATACACCATTATCATCATTAGACAGAACATATAGACAGAGAATAATAAAGAAACAAAGACTCTCAACAATACATTAGAGGACCTGGACTTAATAGACATATACAGAACAATACACCCAAATACAGCAGGATTTACATTCTTCTCGAGGGCATATGGATCATAATCCAAGATATACCACATGCTAGGCCACAGAACAACTCTCAATGAATTCAGAAAGATTGAGCTTATACAAAGTAATTTCTCTGTAAGTGTTGGAGAGGATGTGGAGGAACAGGAACGCTCATCCACTACTGTGGGATTGTGGAATGGTCCAGCCACTGTGGAGGACAGTTTGGTGGTTCCTCAGAAAACTAACAAAAAGGCAGGTTGGAATACCCAGGGCATGTAACTATGAATCTTGTCATGCCGGGAGTCAAGACAGGGGAGTGTCATATGCCCCAGGGGGATGGGGAGGAAGGAACAGTTAAGATTAAAAGGGGTACTTAGTGGTCATGGGAAAGGTTTTTCATTACCTTACAATAATGGACACAGGACATGTTAAATATCATCAAAAATTTTTAAACTGTAGCATCTAAATAGTAAACTATACTGTAAACCATTGACAATGTTTAGTAGCTATGTTTCACTATTGGTATAATAGTTATAACAATGCTACCATCCACATACACAAAAAAGGCTTTAATATCGGGTGGGAAAGGGGGAGGGAGGTTGGGTATATGGGAATCTCTAGTATTCTGTGTGTGGCTTTGCTGTGAACAAAACTTCTTTGAAAACTAAATGAAAATTTGGGAGACCCTGGGGAATGAAAGGGAGAAGATATCACGGTAAACACTGGACATCCAATAATGCAGTGATAAAAGGGGAACATAATAATAGTAATAATTTTTTTAAAATATTCTTTTGTTTTTTTCCCATTTTTTTGAATGTCCAAATCTGCTAATTATATTTTATTTTTAGTTTAGTTTTTTTTTCTTCTTCTGAGTTTCCTTGTACTTATCTCTTGCATTTAAGCTTATCATTATTATTTCTTTTTCCATTTAATTTTATTTGGTTATTATATGGGCTTCATGTTCAAGGAAGGTTTAGAACACAGAAGGTTTAAAATGGGGGCTGCAGAGGAGCATTGGTGTGGGGTGTCTGGGATGGGGGATTCATAGGAATAAGTTCATCTGAATATACATGAAAGATATATAAAATTGTTCAAATGATCAAGGGATGGGGCATGGTCACGGTGGGTAGACAATCACTCAATAAATGAGGGAATCTTAATTTCCAGTCTGAAGAGCTCTGCCACATTTTCCAAGGGAGCAGCAACAGTCCCCTGACTGCAGGGGCAGTGTCTGGCAAAAGAGGATGGTCCACTGATGGGTTTGTGTTATTGAAGACTAGCCTTATGAGTCTTTGCTCTTGTAATTGAAACTTAGCCTACTGTTATGGGGTGCCTAAGAGTTGCCATCTGTTGCTCAAATGTTGCCTCTCTCTAAGCCAAGCTCAGCATATGAATGCATTACCTTCCCCCCAACATGGGACATGACTCCCGGGGATGAGCCTCCCCGGGGATGAGCAATGAGGGATAAATACCAAGTGCCTACTGGAAACACAATTGGAAAAAGACCTTGAGTAAAAGGGGGAAAAGGTAAAGACAAATGAGTTCAAGTGGCTAAGAGACTTCAAAGAGAGTCCGGAGGTCATCCCAGAGGTAACGCTTACACACACCTCAGTAGGATCTCATAGAACAGGAAAGTGGATATCACCCCACACAGAGGGGCTCCTGAGTGCTCTGGAGACACCCAGGTCCTATATTAGGGGAGATAGCCCCAGAGATTGATGACTTATCAGTGGGCTCTACTTTGGAATCTGTGCTCCTCAGAGTGACAGAGTTGGACTCAAATAAGTCCTCCCTGCACATGGTCCAACAGTACCTTCTACTCAAACCTATATATTATGCAGGAGTTTTTAGGTATACTTCCAGAGACTGGAGCCTCTGGCCTACTTATGTGCCAGCTGTGCCTGGAATCTTGGTGGAGCTGCAACTCCTACCCTACAGCTCAATGGACTCATCCAAGTCACCTGGCAAGGAGACGATGATGGGCAACGGCCATCTCAGGGAATAGAGAGGGCCTGCAGATGCAGGCAGGATAATCCCATCCACTGTATCCATGGGATATAAGCCCTCTCTCACTTGGAGTTAGAGTGGTTGTCACCTTCCCTCTCCCCTCAGGATTGGGGGAAGAGATATGGACAAGAGTGGACTTAATGGCATTACATGTTAGACATATTGTGATTCAAGCAATGGAAGAAATTTTAATAGTGAGTTGGAGCTAGTGGCCACTGGACACTTTCGGGGCAGGGAGGGGAAGGGCATTTGAAAATCAGGGGCTTTTTCGGGACTTGGGGGTTGTCCTGAGTGGCATTGCAGCAACAGATATAGACCATTTTACATCAGCATATACCATGCAGAACGTGTGGGAGAGAGTGTGATCTACGATGTGAACTGTGGTCTATGCTTGGTGGCAAGGCCCCAGGAGTGTATATCCATTACAGGTGATGTGTCACATTGATGAAAGATGTTTGTGTGGGATGTTGTGGGAGGTGAGGAAGGTGGGGAACATGGGAATCCCTGTAATTTCTGTGTAATATCTAGGTAATCTAAGCACATTATATATATATATATATATATATATATATATATATATATATTTATAACATTTATGTAAGCAAAGGCACATATATGCATATATATTTATATATCATTTTACAAATATTGGTATGTATTGTGAAAAATTTGATTTTTACCCACAATAAATATAAAATAAAAAAAAAAACAAAGGCTTTCAACAATACATTAGAGGACCTGGACTTAATAGACATATACAGAAGACAACACACAAATACAGCAGGATTTATGTTCTTCTCGAGTGCACATGGATCACACTCCAAGATAGATCACATGATAGGCCAAAGAACAACTCTCAATGAATTCAGAAATTGGAGATCACTAAGATCCAGAGAATCAGGTTAAGCACAAGGACATGGAAGTTAAAAAACACACTCTTAGACAAACAGTGGGTCAAGGAGGAAATCTTAAATCTCAAACTAATGAAAATTAGAATACAACATATCAAAACCTATGGGATACAGTGAAAGCAGTCCTGAGAGGGAAATTCATAGCCATAAATATAGATATTAAAAACGAAGAAAGAGCTATAATTGAATACTTGACTGCACACTTGGAGGAATTGGAAAAACAAAACAAACTAAACCAAAGAGAAGTAGAAAGAAGGAAATGACAAAAATTAGAGCAGAACTAAATTAAATAGAGAATAAAAAAGCACTAGAAACAATAAACAAAACCAAAAGCTGGTTCTTTGAGAATATCCATAAAATTGACCAACCCTTAGCCAGATTAACAAAGAAAAAGAGAGAATAGATGCAAATACACAAAATAAGGAATTAGCAAGGGGATATCACTACTGACCTCACAGAAACAAAGAATATAATTAGAGGATACTTTGAAAAATTATATGCCAACAAGAATGATAATTTAGAGGAAATGGACAAATTTCTAGAAACTCACAAACAGCCTACATTGATGAAAGAAGAAATAGATGAACTCAACAGTCCAATTACAAGTAAAGAGATAGACTCAGTCATCAAAAACCTCCCAACTAAGAAGAGCCCAGGACCACATGGCTTCACAAGTGAATTCTACCAAACATACTAGAAAGAGCTAACACCAATTCTGCTAAAGCCCTTCCAAAAAATAGAAGTAGAAGGAATATTGCCTAACTCATTCTACGATGCCAATATTACCCTAATACCAAAACCAAATGAAGATACCACAAGAAAGGAAAATTAGAGACCAATTTCTCTAATGAACCTAGATGCTAAAATCTTCAACAAAATACTTCCTTATCACATTCAACAACATATCAAAAGGATTATACATCATGACCAAGTGGGTTTCATCCTCGGTATGCAAGGTTGGTTCAATATAAGAAAATCAATCAATGTAATACACCACATAAACAGATTGGAAGAAAAAAATCACATGATCATCCCTATAGATGCAGAAAGAGCATTCCACAAAATACAGCACTCTTTCCTGATAAAAACACTACAAAAGATAGGAATAGAAGGAAACTTTCTGAATATGATGAAGGGTATACATGAAAAACACAAAGCTAATATCATCTTCAATGGTGAACTCCTAAAAGCCTTCCCTCTGAGATTGGGAACAATACAAGGATGCCCACTATCACCACTACTACTTAATATTGTCTTAGAAGTACTTGCTTGAGCAATGAGGCAAGAAAATGATATAAAAGGCATCCAGATTGTAAAAGAAGAAGTAAAAATTTCATTATTTGCAGACGACATGATCCTATACATAGAAAGCCCTGAGAATTCTCCAACAAAGTTTCTAGAACTTATATAGGGGTTCAGAAATGTTGCAGGCTATAAGATCAATGCTCAAAAATCAGTAG
>JAKSZT010022231.1:2854744-2907673 GCA_026826555.1 Tolypeutes matacus
ATAAGCCCTCTCTCACTTGGAGTTGGAGTGGACATCACCATCCCAGTTGCCTCTGGATTGGGGGAAGAACTATGGACTAGAGTGGACTTGATGGTATTCTCTTGCTCACATATGGTGATTCTTGCAATGCAAGAAATTATAACAATGAGGTGGAGCCAGTGGCCACTTGACAGTTTTTGGGTAGGGAGGGGATGAGCAGTTGAAATACAGGGGCTTCTTTGGGAGTTGGAGGTTGTCCTGAGTACTGTTGTGGCAATGGATGTAGGCCATTTTAAATCAGCACACACCACTCAGAACTGAGTGGGAGAGAGTGTGGTCTACAGTGTGAACTGTGGTCTATGGTTGGTGGCAAGGCTCCAGGAGGTGTAAGTTCATTGAGGTTGGTCGGCCACACTATGGGAGATGTTTGTGTTGGGTGTGGTGGGAGGTGTGGGAGGTGGGCAACATGGGAATCCGAGTGGGTTCCGTATAATATTTTAGGTAATCTAAGCACCTCTTAAAATATATGTATATATATATATAAAAAATAACATTTTTGTAAGCAAATACACATATATGCATATATATTTATATATCATTTTACAAATGTTTGTATGTATTGTGAGAATTTTGATTTTTACCCATAATAAAAAAAAAAAAAAAAAAAAACTGCATGGTATTGGCACAAGGATAGACCTACTGACCAATGGAACCAGATTGAGAATTCTGATACAGATCCTGGCTTATGCAGTCATCTGATATTCGACAAGGCCACGAAGCCCAATCAGTTGGGAGAGAATGGCCTCTTTAACAAGTGGTGCTTGGAGAATTGGATATCCATTTCCAAAAGAATGAGAGAAGAATACCATCTCACACCTTATACAAAAATCAACTCAAGATGGATTAAAGATCTAAACATAAGAGCCCAAACCATAAAAACCTTGGAAGATAATGTAGGGAAGCATCTACAAGACTTTGTAATAGGAAATGTTTCCATGAACTTCACAGCCAAAGCACGAGCAGCAAGAGAAAAAATAGATAAATGGGATCTCATCAAAATTAAGCAAATGCACATATATGCATATATATTTATATATCACTTTGCAAATGTTGGTATGTATTGTGAAAATTTTGATTTTTAACCACAATAAATAAATAAATAAATAAACCTTCTGCACCTCAAAGGATGTTATTGAGAAAATAAAATGCAGCCTACCCAATGAGAGAAAATATTTGGCAACCATATATCTGATAGGAGCCTAATATCCTGCTTATATAAACAAATCCTACACCTCATAAATAAAAAGACAAACAACCCATTTAAAAAAGAGAAGTGTGTTGTTATCAGTGTGAGGTGCAAAAGGAAAAGTCAGACAAATTCATGTAGTTGAAGCAGAGGGCTGCAGCTCACTCAGGCAGAATAGCACCGAGGTTGCTGTGACCCTATCTTTTATTCATTCAATACCATAGCATCTAAAAATAGCTAGGCTTTATTATTATGGTTTTTAAGCACTGACTCTTTTCTCATGTAAGCACATTGGCCTTCCTATTTGTACTCCCTATTCTTTTAGAAAGATAGGGAACTGTTTTCAGTGCCCATTATGTTTCTTTCCCACATTCTAGCTAGACCAGGAACTGCGTTCAGTTCCAGGCATGCGTTCTCGCCTCGTGGGTTCATCTGAAGTTCATTTAAGTGTCTGTTTCTTCCTTCATTTCCCCCTTCTTTTTTAATTGAAATAGCATGCTGTGCCCTGTAGCAGACTGCTGGTGCATTAATTAGTTTAGTTGTCGTGGTCTTCTTCAGACTAAATAATATAAAAAGCACAATATCAATACAGTTATACATATGAACATAACAGATCCTGACAAACTTTGTAACCATTGTTTAGGATGCAATTGTTCTAACTCGTTCATTAACCCTTTTAAAATCTGTTCCCCAGTCATAGCTTGTAATTGTTTTTCAAATGTCTGATGTATCTTCTGTTGCAAGCATAAGATTTCTTCAGTTAAATTATCATGATTTAAAAGATGTTTTTCACCAAGTCCCAAGGAAACTCAGTTGCATTGTAAAGCACAGGAGTAATAAAATAAGATGTTTGATTCCAGTCACATTTCATTTTCATTTGTAATTTCATAGCTTGAGTCTGATCTCCTAACAGAATAACAGTTTGTCTTAAGTCTACTAGTTCTTCATGTATTTCTGAATCTATTTGTCTTTGAGTTTCCCATAACTGTTCTGAATTTTGTTGCCATGTTTGCACAAAGTCAGCAGTTTGCACTCCTTGTTGAAGAGCTATTCCTGTAGCAGCTGCTGTTGCTGTTATGGTTATAATAACCATAATTACAGCTATTAACATTCCTATGAATCTTCTTGCCCTTTTCAACAACCTTTTGGATATTGAAGTCAATATCCCCATAACTCGGGTGTTTTGACATTCTTGTTTCATCTGTACAGGTAACCATACTCCAATTCTTCCTCTTAAGATGTAAAGACTAGAGGTATTTGGAAAACTAATAGAGCTGTTAATACATGTATATAGAGTAGTTGTTCAGACATTCTATTTCCCCATTACTATTATTCCAAGTAATATTACCCAATAATAAAACATAAGGAAGATGCACACAAGCTCTAACCCATTCCGTATTATTATGAGTAAAGTTAAGAATATAATTAGTACTTATATTTGAAATGTGTCCCTGCCAAGAACTAACAGAGTGAAAAGTCGAGGCTAGTTTCCACAGATGCGGTTGAGTGGGATGTCCCACCCTGAAAGGATTAGGCAGTGTAAATTCTCCCCCATGCCAGATGATGGAATCATTTGCATGTGTACTTATGCTTTGGTTCTCCTTATGCCATTTTAACAATAGTAGGGAATTACTAGTTTCTCAGCTTGGTGCATAAGAGCACTACCTGTTTCTGAGTTTCCAGACAATCTTTCTTGGGAATTCAGACAATAACATCTGTGTGGTGAGTTCATTCCACTCTGCCTCCTCCCACTGATATCTGCAGCATGCAGTGTCCTTGGAGACATTTACTAATGTTTCTCTGCCAGCAAGCATGCTTTTTAAATGTTTAACCCTTTATGCTCTGGCTCTCAGAATCTTCTCCAACAATTCCCCCTTTTTTGTTTTTTGTTTAGGGTGACTGTGTCTGTCTTAGGTTGCCTTCTTCTGAAGGTCTTACCCATTTCTGGTCACCAGCCATGTTGCCATGGACAGGGGTTCGAGAGTTAAGGGTTTTAAGCAGAATCAAGTTGTTGGCATGGCTGGTTTTTTTCAGCACTGTTAATGCAGGAGGTTGTGAATGCCTCCTAATACAGTTAAGAGTAGCAGAGCACCAATGATCACCACACCAAAGTTAGCAAGTACAGAGGTTGTTTTCCACCAATGTAAGGGGTTTATTTTATTCAATTGATCTGTCACTGATTGCCAAAATTTACTACCTGGAAGCATAGTAAGTTGATTCTGAGACATGCTTAAAATCTTATTTTGCAATTCTTTAATTCTTATAGATAAATTTGTGTGGTGACCTATTAAATGATTTTTTTTTTCATTCATAATGGGAATCATTGCATGGGAGAGGAGTGATACAAAAAACACTTTCATTTCAATCACACTTCAAATCTTGTTTTAAATTTAAATTATATGCCTGATCAGCCATTTGTTAACAGCCATCTCTAAGTCAATAATCCTATTATTACTTTGCTTACCTATATATGCCTGATTATGCCATAGCTCACTAACATTATGATGCCAATTTTTAACATATTGTTGTGTTTGGACATTCTCAAGTAGGGAAATTTCTGCTACAGCAGCAGTGGTAATAATACTTATAAGCCCTAATAAAGCAGCTATAATTAATCTAACTAAATGTCTAGTTTTTTTCAAATAATGATTTAGAAGGTGCCAAAGGATTTGGCTCTTAGGTGAAGACTGCCAGCAGTGATTCATGCGACCTGGAAGCCATATTCCACAATGCCGTCTTCCCATTGGAACTGCAGTAGAACTCCCTTGTAAAACATATTCTGATACACAAGTGTAAAAGGAGAAATTGCTGCAGAAAAACAATGTCTGATTAATGCTCACTGTTCCAATTATAAAAAAAATGGGATCCCGTACACATATTTTAAGAAATTAAATGGATTTTTTTAAAACTGGTAATATTAGTTTTACTGCTTTGCCATTCAAAAATTGGGCTAGTTCCCAAAAATAATTTTTAGCTTTGTTAAGTTTAGTGTTCCATAGTTGTGGGATAATGATGAGTCCAATTTAGGACGTATTTATACTTATGACATCCCTAAAATTCCAAAAATAATGAGAGGTTTCATTAGTTGTTTTTGTTGAATTACTAATTTTTCAACTTAGGTTTCAGCATCTCTATAAGGGCTCAGTTCTTTACAATTCTGTAGGAATTATTAAAGAGCACAACCTCATATGAAACATGGCAAGTATGCCATTTATCACTTTGTACTATGATTTTGGGACTGTATACATGGATCAATGGATTCTATGCAGATAGGTCATTCAAGAAAAGGCAAGGTTAAATTTTCAATAAATTTCCCTTCCTCTTCAGGTTTTAGAGGAAGGTGAGAATCAACGGGCTCAGGAAAGTGAAAAGACTAATTAATATAAACAGGGTAGGATTTGTCCCCCTAAGTGAACAATTCTAAAAGAGGTGAATTAGTAATATAAGCCCAATATGTATAATTATGTGAAGGTGCACTACTTACTGCTGTGGTTGTGAAGGTAAGCATAGCAAAGAACAACTGTATTAGAGTGACATTCTGACTTTTATAAGTTACCATCTTTTTTGCTTCTTGTGTTAGCTTCTTCTCCTGTTTATGTCTACATGTCAGATATTTGGACAGGACCCAAAGCTTGTTTCCTTTATCTGTAATGATAAGAGCAAAACCTCAACCCTATATCCTAACTTAACTTTTGCCTTTTCCCAATTATTATTACTTTTATGCTTTTTATAAACTAGTTGTCTAATATTTGTTTCTGTATTTTTGCCTAATTTTTGCCAGAAATGCTTTGCTGCTGATGTATATGATTCTGACCTTTGGCTTAAAATAATGCTTGATATAATTGTTCTTGCACCTTACCATTATCCCTTTTTTTGTTTTTGTAGCATTTATAAATAGAGGTTTAACTGTTAATTTTTTATGATAAGTATACATACATTTACATGCTTACTAAATTAGAGGATACACTGATATTCTTAGTTTATTTTTGACTAAAGTCTTAACTAGATACAAGATAAATGTTAATATGTATATTTAGTTTAATAAACTTATACTGACAATTAGGGTGAGAAACATAAATAACATAACTAATTAAAAGATTAAGTCAATATTGATCAAAGTTACAGAATGACAGATAAATAGAGCAGTTATATATATATATATATATATATACTTACCAATATTTAGCTTTTAGCTGAGAAGTGTTGAAGTAGCAACTGATACTAGAGTTTTGGTTGACTGTGTTTAGGATTAATGAACTTGATATTATAGATGCCAGCTTGTGAGTATTTTGCTAATTCCCGAGGAAGGGGCCAGCCTCCTCAGGAAGGAACACAACACTCTTTGAGCAGTACATATTAAGGTTTATGCATCAATCTCTGGAAGAGTGACCAGCTCCCCCAGGGAGGAATACAACACCCTTTGAAATCCACTTTATCTTTTTTAATTTGTTACAAAACATGCTTGATGTGCTTACGATTTTAATTTCCAATATTTTTCCTGAAATGTGAAAAGTGTTAACTAGCAAGGCATTGGTTTGTAGGTTAACAAAGTTTTCTGCATGATGTTTTACTTTAGGTCTGAACAATACTTACCAAACTTTTTCTTAATACATTCAGTTTCAGTACTGTTCAAATTCAAAACAAGAGATTTATATATATATATACTTAATAGAACATATTTATGTGTAACACACAAGTCATTAAATTACTTATGTATGCAATGTATTGTATTAAAGTTTCGATTAGTATTTAAGTATATTATACACAATTCATAACTATAGTAGATTATTCAACAACAGACATCCAATGAATAAACTTATTTTTTAAACATTTAAGATTTTTAGTAGCATGATTAGTATGATCTCAATTTCTATATTTTGTATAGTTTAAGGCACAGGTAAAAACAAATTAGTATTTTCTATTTGGACTGTGGGGCAATACATTAACTTATAACTTTAATACTTGCATTGCTTTTTTTATTAACATTATAATTAGAATTGGGGCTGTTGCTGACAGTGTTGAATATAAACTTGATAATTGTTGGCTATTTTACAGGATGGGGAATATGGGCTGGCTTGACTTGTTAAGAAAATATTAAAGATTTAGCAAGTTTTAAAACAAAGTGATAGTAGCATAACTGGATATTAATTTTTTGCAACAAACTAGCAATATTTGGGACCACTGCATGCAGCTGGGGTGTTATTTTATTTTACTATATTTTACTGTTAGGCACTACCCCGGCAGCCTCTAATGGCTGCTTTCCTTTTGTGATTATAACTAAAAATTATGATTAATAACATATTTTATTTTATATTATATTGAAACATTATTATATTTTCAGGAATTTTTTACACTTTTAAAGTATTCATATGAACTTTTTATTCATACAACTTTAGTTGTTATAAAATTAGAAAATTTCTTTTAATTATACAAGAGTTTTAAATACTTCATTCAACTTATATCACATGAACTTAACTATTTTTAGTATTTCACCTTTTTCTAGGTAAAAGACTAAATCATTTGTAACAGTTTGAAATAAAAGGTACTTTTCAGGATTTGACTTTGAGAAAGCAAGTTCGAGCATTGTGTTCTTTTTAAAAGTGATAAGACCTGTTTCTCCATGGGAACGATAAGGTTAAAGTACAAGAAGCTATTCTGATAAAACAGACTTTTTTTATTGCATACTGATTTTTAGGAGAAAACCTTTGTAAACCTTTAGTAAAACAGACTACTGACTTATGAAACTTTGAGAAAGAATAAAACTTCAACTTTATATTATTACATTGTTTGACATTAAAGCCCTTAAATTTTTATAGACAGAACCATTAAATCTTACTTAACTTTGACCACAAAAATTCCTTTTCCACACACCTTCTGCACTTTCTATATTTATTCAAGTTTTGTTTCACATTTTACTTTTTTTTTTTTAATAACCAGTCAATTTATCTTAGAATAAAACTTCTTTCTTTTTCCTTAATAATAAAAACACATTCTATACACCTTCTATATTCAAGTTACCAAAATGATTTTGGTAACTGTTTCCAAGCAAGCTTTTGACAACATACAATTATCATCAACAATAAACAAACTTGATAGAATAATGATTTAATTTGAGTCTAACTATTTTTATTATTTTAAACTAATATCCATATTTATTTATTAATATAAGTGTTTATATAATTTTTGGCTATTTGAATAGAGCTCTTATAATAATCTTCATTTATTAATTTAATATTACCATCCGGAGATATTAAAATATTACTATCTTGTTGATTACATTTACCAGCCTTGGTGGCTCCGCAGGCAGTGTCATAGGCCATTCCTCAACCTCCTCAGAAATTAACTCCTTATGTCCTGGAGAATCCACAGGGATTGGAGAGGTAGACAAGTCAACTTTATCAGGACCGGAATTTTACGGCAAGTCCTCCTCACTCTGGAAAGGTCATATAGCCAGAGCAATTTGCTGATAAGCAGCCCACACATCAGCTGAGACAATTTATCCCGACTGATGAGCTCCTTTAAGAGCCTTCCCCACATCCTGCCAAACCTTAGGATTTAATTGGTTTCATTTTGAAGGAAAAAACCAATAACAATGCCACTGTATCAAGCATAACAGGTCCCGCATGACATATTCTTTAGTCCTCACCCCTGAACTATGCAAAAGGGATTTTAAAATTCCATCATACTCATCAATTTGTGACTGGGAATTACCCATGATCTCTGCTTCTCCCGACGGCTCTGCAAACCAACCGCGCAGTACTTAAACCTCCTTCAGTCAATAAGACCCCCCACTCACCTCAAGCCCCACATTGGATGCCAATATGTTGTTATCAGTGTGAGGCGCAAAAGGAAGAGTCAGACAAGTTGATGTAGTTGAAGCAGAGGGCTGCAGCTCACTCAGGCAGAATAGCACCGAGGTTGCTGTGACCCTATCTTTTATTCATTCAATATCATAGCATCTAAAAATAGCTAGGCTTTATTATTATGGTTTTTAAGCACTGACTCTTTTCTCATACAAGCACATTGACCTTCCTACTTGTACTCCCTATTCTTTTAGAAAGATAGGGAACTGTTTTCAGTGCCCATTATGTTTCTTTCCCACATTCTAGCTAGACCAGGAACTGCGTTCAGTTCCAGGCATGCATTCTCGCCTCGTGGGTTCATCTGAAGTTCATTTAACTGTCTGTTTCTTCCATCAGAAGTGATCTGAAAAGACACTTCTCCAAGGAAGAAATACAAATGGCTAAAAAGCACATGAAATAATGCTCGACATCACTAGCTATTAGGGAAATGCAAATCAAAACCACAATGCGGTACCATCTTTCCCCCATCAGAATGGCAGCTACTGGAAAAACAGCAGATTATAAGTGTTGGAGAGGATGTAGAGGAATAGGAACCCTCATCCACTGCTGGTGGGATTGTGGAATGGTCCAGCCACTGTGGAGGACAGTTTGGCAATTCCTCAGAAAACTAACAATAGATTTTCCATATGATCCAGCAATTCCACTGTTGGGTATATACCCAGAAGAATTGAAAGCAAAGACATGAACAGATATATGCACACCAATATTCATAGTGGCATTGTTCACAATTGACAAAAGTTGGACTCAGCCTCAGTGCCCATCAAGAGATAAATGGATAAGCAAAATGTGGTACATACATACAATGGAATATTACTCAGCTGTTAGAAGGAATAAAGTACTAACACATGGAATAACATGGATGAATCTTGAAGACCTTATGTTGAGTGAAGCAAGCCATATATTGAAGGATGAACAGTATATGAACTCACTGAATTTAATTGAGGAAACTGAGCAGTATCTGAGAATCACTGTCTGAAAGATACGTTAACAAGGGAGAGAGAGTAGAGTAGGTTGTGAGCCATCACCCATATGGACATAATCTATGGTAAAGTGATAGAGTATAGTTGCCTATTGAAAAATAGGACAGTGGGTAGTGATATTACTGGGTTTGGTGGTGCAAAGCTAACAGGTGTGTATATTAGGAAGGGCAGGTTAGAATACCCAGGGCATGTAACTATGTATCTTGTCATCCCATAAGTCAAGACAGGGGAGTGTCATATGCCCCAGGGGGATGGGGAGGAAGGAATAGAAAAGATCAAACGGAGTATTTAGTGGTCATGGGAAAGGTTTTTCATTACCTTACAGTAATGGACACAGGACATGTTAAATATCATCAAAAATTATTAAACTGTGCCGTCTAAATTGTAAACTAAACTGTAAACCATTGACAATGTTTAGTAGCTATGTTTCACTATCTGTATAACAGTTATAAAAATGCTACCATCCACAAAAAATAAAAAGGTTTTAATATGGGGTGGGGAAGGGGGAGGGAGGTGGGTATATGGGAATCTCTAGTATTCTGTGTGTGACATTGTTGTGACCAAAACTTCTTTGAAAACTAAATGAAAATTTGGGAGACCCTGGGGAATGAGAGAGGGAAGGTGTCATGGTACATACTGGACATCCGATAATGCAGTGATAAAAGTGGAAAATAATAATAATAATAATAATAATTAAAAAAAAATTCTTTTGTTTTTTTCCCATTTTCTTTTTTTGAATTTTCCAATCCATTAATTATATTTTATTTTTAGTTCTTATTTTCTGAGTTTCCTTGTATTTTATCTCTTTCATTTAAGCTTATCATTATTATTTCATTTCCCTACTAATTGTATTTGGTTATTATATGGGCTTCTTCTTCAAGGAAAATTTAGATCACAGTGGGGTTACAATGGGAGCTGCAGAGGATCATTGGTGGGGAGTGTCTGAGATTGGGATTCATGGGCGTAAGTTCATCTGAATATAAATGAAAGATATATAAAATTGTTCAAATGATCGGGAGATGGGGCATGGTCATGGTGGATATACAATCCCTCAATAAATGAGGGAATACTGAATTCCCAGCCTGGAGAGCTCTGCTCTCCAAGGGAGCATTCTCCAAGGGAGCAGCAACAGTCCCCTGAGTGCAGGGGCAGTGTCTGGCAAAAGAGAATGGCCCACTCTTTGGTTCTTGTTATTGATGACTAGCCTTATGTAATTGAAACTTGGCCTACTGTTATGGGGTGCCTAAGGGTTGCCACCTGAGAGCCTCCTTGTTGCTCAAATGTGGCCTCTCTCTAAGCCAAACTCAGCATATGAATGCATTACCTTCCCCGCAATGTGGGACATGACTTACGGGGATGATCCCTCCTTGGAATTCATGGAAACGTGAATGGAAAAAAACCTTGAGTAAAATGGGTAAATACAAATGAGTTCATGTGGCTAAGAGACTTCAAAGAGAGTCGGGAGGTCATCCCAGAAGTAGCGCTTATGCACACCTCAGTAGGATCTCATAGAACACCAAAGTAGACATCACCCCACACAGAGGGGCTCCTGAGTGCTCTGGAGACACCCAGGTCCTAAATTAGGAGAGATAGCCCCGGAGATTGATGCCTTATCAGTGGGCTCTACTTTGGAATTTGTGTTCCTGAGAGTGACAGAGTTGGACTCAAATAAGTCCTCCCAGCATGTTGTCCATCAGTCCCTTCTATTCAAACCTATATGTGAGGTTGGAGTTTTTAGGTGTACTTCCAGAGACTGGAGCTTCTGGCCTGCCTGTGTGCCACCTGTGCCTGGAATCTTGGTGGAGCTGCAACTCCTGTTCTACAGCTCAATGGACTTACCCAAGTCACCTGGTGAGGAGATGATGATGAACAATGGCCATCCCAGGGAATGGAGAGAGTCCACAGCTGAAGGCAGGATAATCCCATCCTCTGTCTCCATGGGATATAAGCCCACTCTCACTTGGAGGTGGAGTGGACATCACCATTCCAGTCCTCTCAGGATTGGAGTAAAAGCTATGGACTAGAGTGGACTTAATGGCATTCTGTTGTAGACATACTGTGATTCAAGCAATGGAAGAAATTATAACAGTGGCCACTAGACACTTTTGGGTTGGGGAGGGGAAGGGCAGTTGTAATACACGGGCTTTTTCAGGACTTGGGATTTGTCCTGAGTGATGTTGTGGCAATGGATATAGGCGATTTTACATCAGCATATACCAGGCAGAACTGTGTGAGAGAGTGTAGTCTGCAATGTGAACTGTGGTCTATGCTTAGCAGCAAAGCCCCAGGATGTGTATACCCATTGCAGGTGATGTGCCACCTTAATGAAAGATCTTTATGTGAGATGTTATGGGAGGTATGAAAGGTGGAGATCATGGGAATCCCTGTAATTTTTGTATAACATTTATGTAATCTAAGCATCTTTTAAAATATATATGAAAAAAGTAACATTTATGTAAGCAAATGCACATATATGTATATATACCTATATATCATATTACAAAAAAAATTAAAACGTACATGGTGCAAAAGGTAAGCCATAGAGTAAACCACTGACCAGGATTAGTAGCAAAGCTTTGATATATGTTTATCAATTATAACAAATGAACCAAACTCATTTAGGGTCTTATTGGCTCGGGAGGATGTAGGGTGGGGGGAGAGAGGTATGTGGGAATCCCCTATATTTTCCTTTTTTAATTTTTATTTTTTTTTTATTTTAAAGAAGATTTAGATTACATAAATGTTACATCAAAAATAGAGGGGATTCCCATATACCCCGCCGCCTCCCTCTCCCCTTCCCAAAATTTCTACCATTATCAACATCATTCATTAGTGTGATACATTTATTACAATTGATTGACACATATTGAAAAATTGCTACTAACCATGGATTAGAGATTCTATGTGACTTTTCTGTAACATAAGATTTTTGGAAAATAAAGTGAAAAAATTAGACACAGGGAACATACAGAAGAAATTGTCAATATACATAAAAGATAACAGATCTTATGGTGATGAAAAGCACAAAGCTAAAAAAATATTTTTTAAATTTTTAATTTTTAATTTTTTATTTCTTTTATAATATTTTAATTTCATTATTAGTATTTTTGTGTATTTCATTATTAGTAGCTTTGTTTGGGGGAAGTTTTGGATTGCAGAAGAGTTGCAATTGTGGCAGGGGAGGACCATCATGTGTGGAATCAGTGATGAGGAGATCTGTGGGAGTAGACATCTGGTGCATGCTTCTATGGAATATGAATGTGTTTATATGATCATGGGTTGTTGTCTTGGTGGGTGGAAATCCACAAAAAAACTGATGGAATATTGAATTCCCATCCTGAGGAATCCAACTACATTCTCTAATAGAGTGGCATGAATATCTAGTGTACATGGTCAATGGCTAGCAAAGGAGGACAGACCAATTCAACAGGCCCTTGATATTGATGCTTGTACCTATGAAACTTGTACTTGTGTAATTGAAACTTAGCCTAGTGATATATATTGACCAAGACTTCCTCCTGAAAACCTCCTTAGTGCTAAAATGTGACCTCTCTCAAAGCCAAACTCAGCATATAAATTCACTATCTACCACCAGACATGGGACATGACTCCCAGGGATAAGCCTCCCTGGCATCAAATAATTATTAGCCAGTACCAATTAGATATGCATTTGGAAAAAGACCTAGAACAAAAGGGGGAAATAATAAATACAAATGAGTTTTTATATTTAACTGGTTTCAAAGTGAGTCAGGAGGTCATTCCAGTGGTTATGCTTATGCACATTTCAGGAGGATTTCATTGCCATAGTAAACAATGCCTCAAGCAGGGGTTCTTCTGAGGGTTCTGGAGCCATCTAGACACTATAGGAAGAACAGACAATCCAGGAAATCAGCACCCAACTGGTGGGTCTTACCTGGAATATATGATAACCTATCTTCTCAATGTAAAAGAATTAGATTCAGTTATAATTTTCTTATACATCGTTCTTCAACTCCTTTTATTTGAACCTAACCTTAGCATCATACACTTTAATATATGTTTCAAAGACATATTCTAGCTGTTCATATTCTGGTTAAGCCCTGAATATCAGCAGAGTTTCAGCCAACACTTACTCTTGAGTTCATTCACCTCACCCAGGACAACTAACAAAAGAAGATGATGGACAAAGCCCATCTCAAAAAACAGAGAATGTATAAATCTGTAAGCAAGACAATTCCATCCACCTGCCCCATGGGATCTAAGTCCTCTCTCAATGGGAAGCAGAGTGGGCATCACAATCCCAAAGTCCTCAACATAGAGGAATGAACATACATAAGGAGGGAATGCAAGTATGGACCAAAGTAGACTTATTATTATCTTAGTAATGGAAGAACTTATAACACTGTTATAAAGACAGTGGTCACCATAGGAAGGTAGAGAGAAGAAAAGGTGTAACACAGGGCATTTTGGGTCATTGGAATTATTCTGCAAGATATTGCAATGAGAGATACAAGAAAAAAATGTATAATTCTACTTTCCTTTGCACCATAAAATTGTGAGGTGCAAAGTGCAAACCATAATGTAAACTATAGACTATGGTTAGTAGCAATGCTTCAATGTATTCATCAATTTTAACAACTTTACTACACTAATTAAAGAAATTAAAATGAAGGGAGAAAGATTGGGATATATGGGAATCCCTTATATTTTTGGTGTAACATTTATGTAATCTAGAGTTCTTTTAAAATTAAGGAAAAATGTGGGTATGAAAAATTATTAATATGTAATTAGAAATGGATATTTGATAAATTATTCTTTCAGTGTAATTTGATATTAAATGCTTACTCTTAGTTATATGTTCAAAAATTCTTCCCATCTTCTGATAATTTACCATGAAATATATTTAGTTTTAAAAATATCAAGTTTGTTCTAAGAAATTTACAACATGCTTCTTTCTAGTCACATATTTTGATTAAACATATTCTTAGTCATTTTCTTATTATTTGCTCTAAACAATTTCCAAACAACATAAAATAAACAACAAATAAAATTTTATCTACATGTTACATAGAGGTAAAATGTAACAAAAATTTCAAAAGTATATTGCTGATGTATAATTAAAAAAATGACAGAAATTTGAAAAACACCTTTTTTGTAGATACAGATATCAACAATCACTTTAGGAAGACAACATTTCTTATATATTATATAAGTTTTAGTAGATCAAAATTGATATATGTAGGAGATTTATTATAAAATTGATCCATTAAAATTTATACTCAACTAGTCATCACTATTGCTATTGTAATATGAACTATTTACTCTACAAATAAAATATAATTCTTGATATAAATAAATCATCTGACTATAACTGTAAATTGAATAAAATATGTTCTTAGAAAAGATTGAAAAACCTAATTAAGCAATTCTAATTGTATACCATTCAAATAGATACATCTAATATGGATAGAAAAGAATATTTAACAATTTAAAAAGAAGTGAAACCATATAACAAATACTAACCAAATAAATCTAATAAATCAATTAGTTTTCCTGACAAAATAAATCTTAATAATAAAAAATAAATTTCACTAAGATAGATATTACTTTATAAAAACTTATTTTGCTGGTTGATACAAAAAAATCTAAACTTGCTGTTCCACCACAAGCAGATTTATGCCCAGAGAAACTTATTGACCCCCATACCTGAACTCAATGGGCCTCTGATATCCAGAAGATTAAGATAATAAATTTGTGTTGTTTAAGTCACCAAGTGTGTGGTGATTTGTTACAGTAGCTGTAGGAAAAAGATACAACATAGAACATTAATGTCATTTGATATGGCCATGCCTAAGGCCATTTTCCAGGCAACTATCCCAGAGGTAAGAGATATTTTCAGCTGTTTGAGCTGGCATGTGTTGCTCAGACTCTGGTAAATGCACCTATATTAAGACATTCAGTCTCATCTAAGTGCTTCCCTCCACAGTCTAGGATCCACAGAGTCCATTCCATAGCCACACAATGTGAATTCACTTTTGTTTGCTTTATTTGGGCAGTTAGTAAGTTTTGTAGGGTAAATGTTCCTTTTTTTTGTTATAATCAACCCTCTTTAAAGGGCATACTTTGATCTGATTCTCATTTTCAATGTGAATATAATAAGGTAGTCCTGGTAAGGCATAATGGTTGGCTTCCCTTTGTAAGATTACTTCTTAAGAGATTCCAGGAGGGATAGGAGAGCCTTATCATTCAGGCCCAGAGGGAGTGCCACATCTGACCAGAGGGATTTGCTGGAGGCTGGTATTTAGGGTAATTACAGTCCTCAGGCATCCTCTCATATATTTCCTTTCTGACACTAATGTTCCTGTCCTTTCCCAGACCATGCCCTAGCTTTCATTAAGAGACCTGCTTAGGATGTTAATTAAACTGGAGATTAGCATAGTTATGGCAGTGTCTTCATTTTTAACTTGAAGCTTAATCTGATGGTTCCTAAATATTTTAACATCTTCAACACTATTACAAGCAATCACTTCACTTAATAGTCCCTGATTTTCTCATGTCCTCTATAGTGACACTTAGCTCTCCAAAGCATTTTTTCCAATCCTATTCTTTAAATGTATTCAGACAACAGAATTGATATAAAAATATATGAAATCAAAGCATATTTGTTCAATTAAATCATTACATATAACTCTATTTATAAGTATACAGGACCATATGAAAATATGTAGTATCCTGTATTTGAAATAAGATCATTGAATGTGGCTTTTATTTGTGAATTTATTATCAATTCTTCATTTTGTTTTTAAAAGTTGTTTAATATACTATAAGATCTTGATAAGAATCACCATCAAGTTTGTTAAGTTGTAGCTTTCAGAATCAGTCAATATTCTTTTTATGAACAGGGATATTTGCCATAATTAATATTCTGTGTAGACCCCTCTAATACTGACTTTTTTATTTTGCATGTTTATTTTGTAAGTTCACAAATTTTACTATACACTTATTGTTTATGTATGTTCATATGTGAATGATATACTTCAATAAAGTAAAAAAAATTTTTACAAAACAACAACTAATCAAAACAAAATGGCACCAGCATAAGGATAGACATTGAATATAGAACAATGTATTATAATTGAGAGTTTAAAACTAAACCCATCTGTGTCTGTTCAATTGATTTTGACATGGTGAAAAGTCTATTCAATGGGGAAAAATTAATCTCTTCAATAAATCATGCTTGTACAAATGAATATTCTCAGGTAAAATGATCTAATTGGACCCTACCTTGTACCTTATAGAAAACCTAACTCAAAGAGGACCAAAAACCTCAATGTAAGAGCTAAAACTCTAAAACCATTAGAAAAAACATAGGAATTAAATGTGGGGTTTTTTTAAACATTTTTTTTTTAATTTTCGAGGAACAGATTACATAAATGTTATATAAAAAATATAGTGGATTCTCATATAATCCACCCCTTTCCCCTCCCACACTTGCACCCACAAACAATATCTTTCATTAGTGTGGTACATTTGTTACAATTGATGAACACATATTGAAGCCTTGTTACTATGGTCTATACTTTAGATTATGGTTTACACTTTGTATTTCACAATTTAATATATTTTGACAAAATATATAATGACTTGTATCCATCATTACAATATCATGCAGAACAATTTCAATATCTCCAAAATGCCCCATGATACATCTATTTTTAACTCTCTCTCTCCCCTCAGAACCTCCGGTGACCACTGTCTTTATATCATTGTTCCAAGTTCTTCCATTACCAGAATAATAATAAGTCTACTTTAGTCCATAGTTGCATTTCTCAACTTTTGTTTGTTCATCCCTCAGTCTAGAGGATTATAGGATTCTGTTGCCCACTCTGCTTCCCAATGAGAAAGGGCTTAGATCCTATGGGGCAGATGGATGGAACTGTCTTGCTTGCAGTTGTAGATGCTCTGTTTTTTGGGATGGGCATTGTCCTTCATCATCCTTTTGTTAGTTGCCCTGGGTGAGTCCAGTGACCTGGAGAATAGGCGTTGGTGGAACTCTGGTGAGATTCAGGGCACTTGAACAGCCAGAAAATTTAAGTTTCTGACATTATTTAATTATAGTTTTAATTATAGGTTTAAATAAATGGGGCAGAAGAGCCATATATAGGAAACTTATAAATGATTCTCACAGTGATTCAATATTAAATCTTTACTCTTTGGATTTGGAAATGAAATCTTAGATATTACACAAACACAAAAAATTTTTTTTTTAATTAAATGAACTGTATTTCATCAAAATTAAATGTTTTTTCTTCAAAGGACACCATCAAGAAAGTACATAGAAAATACACAAGAATGGGAGAATATATTTTCAAATCATATATCTGTTACAGGTCTAGTGCCCAGAATGTATAAAGAATACATTCATCCCAACAGTAAAAAAAAAATAAACATCCCATTAAAAATTGCCCAAAGTCCAGAATAAACATTTCTCCAATAAGATATAAAATGACTGACAAGCACATGTGAAGATGCTTGATTTTATTAGTCTTTAGAGAAATAATTATCATATTTTTACTAATAAGATAAACATAAGCATATAACTGTACATCATAAAGAATGAATTCTAGTGTAAGCTATGGGCTATAGTTAATAGTGTACTTTTTATAATATTTTTCAGCAGTTATAACAAAGTTACCACACTAATACACAATTTTAATAATAGGGAAGTCTGTGTGTAGAAGGAATATATGGTAACTCTATTCTAGTTAGGCATGATTTTTCTATAAGCCTAAAAATTATCTAATAAAAAATGAGAAAAAGATTAGCAAATAAGAAAACCTATAAAACATGTTTAACATGCACATATAAATTGTTTTAGTCTTCATGGGTTTAATGAACTTGAGTCTATGTATTTGTATGTAATTTAAAATAATTAGTAACTCATTTTATCCATACCTTTCTCTATGATTGTTCATCTTGGAATGTTAAATGCTTTTTCCGTGATACTTTTATAGCAATTATTCTTACATTTCCAGCTATCACAATTTTCCTTTTACAATTTCCTGACCTTATTGTCAACACAATATTGTTGATGAAATTGTATTACTTTATTGACCAGATTTGGTATGGGTTCATTTACACAGTGGAAGCAGTGCCCATGGTGCCTCAGAACTCGTGTTCTTCCTTGCTCTTGTGGTCACCTTTGAGCACCTCAATTATAATCTGGACACGCCAGGGAGGGAGATGTTCAGGGACTCTTTGAAGTTTCATCTCTACATTCTATTCTTTTTACCTTTCCCTCCCAAATGTGGTTCCCCCAAATCTTCGGTTGCTTTCCTTTTTTTTGACCCCCCATTTTCCAGGTCAAGATGTTTCATCCACTGCTTCTCAGGTAATTTTAAAATTTAATTAAATTTTTCTTATAAATGTTAAAATAAAGATGATTTTCTCCAAGAGTAGCAATAAGTATTTCTTTACTTACAATTCCTGAATAGACTTATAGAAATCTTTCACATTTAAACTAATTTACTTGGCAATTTTTGTGCAGTAATGGAAGAAAATCCCAACTGAAAAAGTGCCTTAACTGAATCAGAAATTTACTAGGTTCTTATTACCATGGTCTCAGTTCTGCTGAAGTGTCTTATTCAATTTTCTAAATTACAGCAAAAACAAGTGAAACAAATTAAATTTACACTCAGAATCCCATCACCATTAAAACATCCATTCTTTTTAGCATTTCACATTCCTTTCCAATTCTTGTGTGTAGGAATTAACCTTTATATTTCGGCACATAGAGGAAATCAATACCATGAAAAAATGATTCCTTTTAGTCACTGTGTACCATCTTAATGTTCTGAATTTTCTTTCTTTGCCTATGGAGTTGAAAATGTTTTTAAACTCTGAATTTTATTAATCATATATAACCTTCTGAAAATTTATTTTTATATAACTTGACTAATTACTTAGGCCCTGATGGTTGCATATATTGTTGACCAACTTGTGTGATCTAAAATGTGTGACTTATGGGAGCAGGTCTAGTTTAGTGTTTGAGAATCTGCTTCCCATGTACAAGGTCTGAGTTCAATTCCCAGTACCTCCTAAATATATATATTACAATATATAATATATTATATATAGAGAAAGATTTCTTTTCTCCAGATACTCAGTGAAATAATAGTATCATCCTTTCCTTTTTTTTTTTTTTTGAGAAATAGTCATATGAGTAGAATATGTAGTAGCATGAAAGGTGCTAAAATAAAGTCTCTAAGAAGACAGGACCTGGAGTGAGAGCTTTTGGATATCTGAGGTATGAAAGCAACTGACATTCTGTGGGCCTCAACACAGAAGGAAGAAGGGTTAGGGCACTTCAGTTCTATCTGTCCAGTGATCCTGAATCCTTGATTTCTTTTCTCCTTCTGCTTGGTAGGAAAACTAGGATGGCAATGGTTATAAAAAAGTGTGCTACACAGTAATTCATCACAGTTATTTTCAGAAATCCTCTCTGGTGTCCAATGACGGTGGCTATGTAAATATTGACTCTACCACAAAGAGAGTGAGGCAACTTAGGGATGGGTCAGAAATGGAATATGCCCCCCTTAGGACCATGTGTGTTCCAAGGCCTTCTTCCAGCACCCATGAGTATGATTATGAGCTTGTGTTTTCCTCCCAGAAACCCTCATGCAGCCACATCATCTGCCATGTAATGAACATGATCCAGAATGAGGGCCTCTGGGGGAATTTCTCAGCAGTTCATTAATCACCTACTTCTGGTGGGAGACCAAAAATTATGTCATTTTGCTGGATTTCCTTGGGCATCATCTCTGTTGTTTGGGTTAAGCCATATACATTGATAATTTGACACAGATTATTCTACATCTTTGTTTGTAAGGTTTGGGGACATGAATAAGGTGGAAAACTTTCTTAGGACAATAAGCATCCACAGATACATGTTCTAGAATCTTCCATTTGATCCTGCTATCCCATTAAAGTATACCAATATTTCCACTCCTAATTATTTCATTTTTGAGGTACAATCCACTCAGTCACTCAATAGGCTTCTTTTTTTTAAAGAAGATCAGAGAAATTATTTTTTACAATCATAAAGGTATTTTAGTAATAGTTTAAAATGGCTCTGAAATTTATGTTATGATTTTCAGTGCCTCACATTTCAACCATATAGAACTACAATTCAGCTATTTTTTTTTATTTTAAAAAAGTAACGAAGGGGGCCAAGATGGCATTAGTGTAGGAGGGCACACACTGCAAGCTCCCAGAGCAAGGCAGATTGTGGACAGGGTCTTGCCCAGGGGTCTGTGCTGTGCGCACATGGAATGAGAAGCTTGGGACATCTATCAGTGTGGATGAACAGCGTGGACGGAATGGTAGAGATTCATGAGTTTTAAGCCTGCTGGTGGTGGTTGGCACAGATGGCTGAGCCCCATGGTTAGGGAGAAAAAAAAAGAAAATGGCCGGTTGGAGCCATGAGCAGGGCTCGGCAACCAGGAATCAGGGCCTAGCAGATGGGGCACTCTCTGAGTGGGGGGTCTCTGGTAAAAGGGTGAGAGAGTTTTATTTTCTGGGGATTTGGCTGCCTGGAGCCCCTTGGACTCCAGAACAGAACAGCGAGATTGAATTGGCACCCGGTGGAGGGGAAGGATGATTCTGTTCAGGGAGGGAGTTGATTTGCCTAGCTGCCCAGGGGTATACCCTGGGCCACCATGGAGCCAGGAAGAGGGGACACTCTCCAAAAGACAGAGGGTTCGGTTGGAGGACAGGGAAGGGAATATATTTTTTTTTTTGCCATTGATATGGCTGCCTGGACTGCCCCATAGCTTTGGGGAGCAGATAAGCTGACCTGAATCAGGATCAGGTTGAGAGGAGAGGCGAATCTGCAGAGTCAAACTGATTTACACAGCAACCCGGAGACACTGGGGCTCAGCTCCAGAAGGGGCGGTATCGGCCATCTTTAGCACTCTGCACTGACTAACATCAGAGCTACAGATACCCTGGGGAGTCCAGGAAGTGGGACATGCTTGATTAATTTCCATGGGGTCCCCTCCATAAGTGAGTTGGTCTAGAGGAGGAATTATTTTGGGGCCTGTATTTCGCCAAGAAAAAAAAAAGTGAGATGGTCACTTCAATAAATGAAAAATAAATTCTTTTTAATTTAGTTTAATAGTTAAAAGCTGTTTCAGGGCCTGCATATAGAACCTTGTGGAGAAATGGATTGATAAACACAAGCAGGCAGAGAGGATCCATGTGGAACCTAGGGGAATCATTGACCCTCCTTACCTCTGTTTGATTGCTTGCCTGTGTGGATCTTTGGTTTTCTCTGTTTATTTCTGGTCTCTTGCTTTTCTTTACTCTTTCCTCCCCCCTTTCATTTTTATTTCATTTTTTAAAATTAGGTTCTGTAGCTTGTCCTTTCTTTGCTGTGCTTCTTCTTCAGTAATTTCCCACCCGCTGTCTATATTGATTTTGTATTCGAAACTATCGCTTATCCTTCCTTCATCTTTGTGCCTTCTGCTTTCTGTTGTGACTCTTTGATACAACATTTTTTCATAGGCCCACAACTTAAGGATGTGAATTTGTATTCCATCTATTTTGTTTTCTTCTATTTTTTATTAGTATTAACTTTTTCCTTTCAGCCCTTTCTTTACTATTTCTCTCTCTTCTCATAATTATAGCCTCCTAAATCACTATATATATATTCCTCGATTTGTTTTCCCAGTCCATTGTAGGAACTCCACTTTTTTTCTTATTACTCTACACTGCCTACACAAGTTAAATATTCATCTCATTAAGTCTCATTTGGCCCCTCTTCTAACATTAATCAATATTACTATTATCCTTCTTCCTTCCTTACATCTTTTGATTTATCTGGCCCAAATCTTTTGCCATCAAGGGAACATAGAAAGAAACAAGGAAATAAAATAAGAAGAAAAAATGCCAAAGAGAAAACTTAACTCACACACAGAACCACCAGCTAAATAAAACTCTAGAGCATAGAGAAAAGCTAATCAACTGAACAAACCCATCAAGATAATATGATGACCAGACAGCAAAAAAAAAAGTGCAAATGACTCTGAGAAACAGGAAAACATGGAGCAGTCCAATTAACAAATTAAAAACCAGGAAGTGATGCAGAACATCAAACAACTAATCAAAGATTACTAAACAAACATAATGGACCAATTAAAGAAGTGAAGGAAGAGATTAAGGATATAAAGAAGACAGTGGGAGAACATACTGAAGAAATTGCAAACATGCCTAAAAAGATAATGGATGTGATGGTGAACAATGGCACAACCCAAGAAATCAATAAGACACTGGATTCACATAACAGCAGATTTGACCAGGCAGAGGAAAGAATTAGTGGCATGGAAGACAATACAGCTGAAATCAAAGAGATAGTAGAACAGATAGACAAAAAGATAGAAAAAATCCAGCATGGACTCAGGGAATTAATCGATAACACAAAACACACAAACTTACACATTATGGGCATCCCAGAAGGAGAAGAGAAGGAAAAGGGAACAGAAGAAGTGTTGAAGGAAATAATGGCTGAAAACTTCCCAACCCTATTGAGAGAGATGGATGTGCAGATCCAGGAAGCACAATGCACCCCAAATAGTATAAATCACAACAGGGACAACCCCAAGACATATACTTGTCAAAATGTCCAATGCTCAAGACAAAGAGAAAATACTCAAGGCAGCAAGAGAAAAGAGAACCATCACATACAAGGGAAGCACAATAAGATTAAGTGCTGATTTCTAAGCTGAAACCATGGAGGCAAGAAGACAGTGGTATGACATAGTCAAAATACTGAAATAAAAAAATTCCAGCCACGAATTCTCTATCCAGCAAAACTGGCATTCAAAAATGATGGAGAGTTCCAAATTTTCACAGATAAATAGAATTTAAGAAAGTATGTCAATAAGAAACCAGCACTTCAGGAAATACTAAAGGAATCTCTACAATTGAAAGGAAAAAACAAGGGAGAGAGAGTTGGAGGAGAGTTTAAAAACAACTGAAAAGACAAAAAGAGAAACAAAACAATATATGACATACATTAACAAAAAGAAAAAATGGCTGAAGTAAGAAATTCGTTACGAGTAATAACACTGAATGTTAATGGATTAAATTCACCAATCAAGAGACACACAGATTGGCAGAATGGACAAGAAAATATGATGCATCTATATGCTGTCTACAAGAAACCCACCTTCGACCCAGGGATTCAAGGAGACTGAAATTGAATGGCTGGAAAACCATTTTACAAGCTAACAATAGCCAAAAAAGGGCAGGAGTAGCTATTCTAATATCAGACAAAATAGACTTTAAATGCAAAACTATTGTAAGAGACAAAGATGGACACTACATTTTAGTAAAAGTAGTAATCACTCAAGAAGAGAGAACATTCATCAACATTTACGCACCTAATAGGGGTGCCTCAAAATACATGCGACAAACTCTGGAAAAAAAAGAGGAGAAATAAATGCCTCTACAGTTATAGCAGGGGACTTCAACACACCACAATCATCATTAGACAGAACATCTAGATGGAGAATCAATAAAGAAGTAAAGGCACTCAACAATACATTAGAGGACCTGGACTTAATAGACATATACAGAACACTACATGCAAATACAGCAAGATTTACATTCTTCTCGAGTGTACATGGAACATACTCCAAAATAGACCACATGCTAGGCCACAGAACAACTTTCAATGAATTCAGAAAGATTGAGATTATACAAAGTAATTTCTCTGACCACAATGGAATGAAGTTGGAAATCAATAAGGGCCAGAGAAACAGGTTAGGCACAAGGATATGGAAGTTAAATAACAAATCTTTGCAAACAGTGGGTCAAAGAGGAAATCTCAAAAGAAATCAGTAACTGCCTTGCAACTAACAAAAATGACAACAAAACATATCAAAACCTATGGGATGCAGCGAAAGCAGTCCTGAGAGGGAAGTTCATAGCCATAAATTCATATATTAAAAAAGAAGAAAGAGCTAAAATTGAAGACCTAAATGCACACTTGGAGGAATTGGAAAAACATCAACAAACTAAACCTAAAGGAAGTACAAAGAAGGAAATAACAAAGATTAGAGTAGAACTAAATGAAATAGAGAATAAGAAAGCACTGGAAATAATAAACAAAACCAAAAGCTGGTTCTTTGAGAATATCAACAAAATTGACAAACCCTTAGCCAGACTAACAAAGAAAAAGAGAGAACAGATGCAAATACATAAAATAAGGAATGAGCAAGGGGATATCACTATTGACCCCACAGAAATAAAGAGTATCATAAGAGGTTACTTTGAAAAATTATATGCCAACAAGAATGACAATTTAGAGGAAATGGACAAGTTTCTAGAAACCCACAACCAGTCTACATTGATGAAAGAAGAAATAGATGAACTCAACTGTCCAATTACAAGTAAAGACCTACACTCAATCATCAAAAACCTCCCAACAAAGATGAGCCCAGGACCAGATGGCTTCACAGCTGAATTCTACCAAACATTCCAGAAGGAGATAACACCAATTCTACTTAAGCCCTTCCAAAAAATAGAAGTAGAAGGAATATTGTCTAACTCATTCTATGATGCCAACATTACCCTAATACCAAAACCAAATAAAGATACCACAAGAAAGGAAAATTACAGACCAATATCTCTAGTAAACCTAGGTGCTAAAATCCTCAACAAAATACTTGCTAATCGCATTCAACAACATATCAAAAGGATTATACACCATGACCAAGTGGGTTTCACCCTGGGTATGCAAGGATGGTTCAATATAAGAAAATCAAACAATGTAATACACCACATAAACAGATTGAAAGAAAAAAACCACATGATCATCGCTATAGATGCAGAAAAAGCATTTGACAAAATACAGCACTCTTTCCTGATAAAAACACTACAAAAGATAGGAATAGAAGGAAACTTTCTGAATATGATGAAGGGTATACATGAAAAACACAAAGCTAATATCATCTTCAATGGTGAACTCCTAAAAGCCTTCCCTCTGAGATTGGGAACAATACAAGGATGCCCACTATCACCACTACTACTTAATATTGTCTTAGAAGTACTTGCTTGAGCACTGAGGCAAGAAAATGATATAAAAGGCATCCAGATTGTAAAAGAAGAAGTAAAAATTTCATTATTTGCAGACGACATGATCCTATACATAGAAAGCCCTGAGAATTTTCCAACAAAGTTTCTAGAACTTATATAGGAGTTCAGAAATGTTGCAGGCTATAAGATCAATGCTCAAAAATCAGTAGTATTCCTGTACACCAATAATAAACAATCTGAGGAGGAAATTAAGAAAAAAATGCCATTTACAATAGTAACTAAAAGAATCAAATACGTAGGAAAAAATTTAACTAAAGATGTAAAGACTTATATACAGAAAACTACACAACACTGTTAAAGGAAATCAAAGAAGACTTACATAAATGGAAAAATATTCCCTGTTCATGGATAGGAAGACTAAACATCATCAAGATGTCTATCCTTACCAAACTAATCTACAGACTTAATGCAATCCCAAGAAAAGTCAACACTATTTTTTAAGGAAATGGAAAAACTAACCACAAAATATATTTGGAATGGCAAGAGGCCCGAATTGCCAATCACATATTGAAAAAGAAAAATAAATTTGGAGATATCACACTACCTGACTTTAAAACTTACTACAAATCTACAGTGATCAAAACTGCGTGGTATTGGCACAAGATTAGACCTTCTGACCAATGGAACTGAATTGAGAGTTCTGATATAGATCCTCACATATACAGTTACCTGATATTTGACAAGGCCATGAAGCCCAATCAGTTGGGAGAGATTGGCCTCTTTAACAAGTGGTGCTTGGAGAACTGGATACCCATATCCAAAAGAATGAGAGAAGAATACCATCTCAAACCTTATACAAAAATCAACTCAAGATGGATCAAAGATCTAAATATAAGAGCCATAACCTAAAGACCTTGGAAGATAATGTAGGGAAGCATCTACAGGACCTTGTAACAGGAAATGGTTTCATGAACATCACAGCCAAAGCATGAGCAGCAAGAGAAAAAATAGATAAATTGGATCTCATCAAAATTAAAAACTTCTGCACCTCAAAGGGTGTTATTAAGGAAATAAAAAGGCAGCCTACCCAATGGGAGAAAATATTTGGCAACCATATATCTGATAGGAGCCTAATATCCTGCACATATAAAGAAATCCTACACCTTGAAAATAAAAAGACAAACAACCCATATAAAAAATGGGCAAGTGACCTGAAAAGACACTTCTCCAAGGAAGAAATACAAATGGCTATAAAGCACATGAAAAAATGCTCAACATCGCTTGCTGTCAGGGAAATACAAATCAAAAGTACAATGAGGTACCATCTTACACCCATCAGAATGGCAGCTATTAGAAAAAATAGCAGACACTATATGTTGGAGAGGATGTGGAGGAATAGGAACCCTCATCCACTGCTGGTGGGACTGTGGTATGGTCCAGCCACTGTGGAGGACAGTTTGGCGGTTCCTCAGAAAACTAACAACAGATCTTCCATATGATCCAGCAGTTCTACTGCTGGGTATATACCAGAAGAGCTGAAAGCAAAGACACAAACATATATATGCACAGCAATGTTCATAGCTGAATTGTTCACCATTGCCAAAAGTTGTAATCAGCAGCAGTGCCCATCAACAGACGAATGGATATTCAAAATGTGGTACATTCATACAATGGAATATTACTCAGCTGTAAGAAGGAATAAAGTGGTAACACATGGAATAAGGTGAATGAATCTTGAAGACCTTATGTTGAGTGAAGCAAGCCAGGCACTGAAGGGTGAACAGTATATGACCTCACTGATTTGAATTGAGGAAAGTGAGCAGTCTCTGAGAACCATTGTCTGAAAGATAGGTAAAACAAGGGAGAGAAAGAGAAGAGCAGGCTTTGGGCCATCACCCATATGGACATAATCTATGGTCAAGGGATAGAGTATAGTTGCATATTGAAGGATAGGACAGATGGGTAGTGATATTACTGGGTTTGGTGGTACAGCGTTGACAAGTGTGTCGATTAGAAAAGGAAGGTTCAAATACCCAGGGCATATAAATATGAATCATGACATTCCATGAGTCAAGACAGGGGAGTGTCATATGCCCTGAGGGGGGGTGAGGAGGAAAAAACACTTAAGATCTAATTGAGTATTTAGTGGTCATCGGAAAGGTTTTTCATTACCTTACAGTAATGGACACAGGACATGGTAAATATCATCAAAACTTATTAAACTGTATCATCTAAATTGTAAATTATTGTAAATCATTGACAATGTTTAGTTGCGATGTTTTGCTATCTGTATAACAGTTATAACAGTGCTAACATCCAAAAAAAGGGGGGGGGGTTCAATATGGGGTGTGGAAGGGGGTGTTGTTTGGTATCTGGGAGTCTCTGGTATTCCATGTGTGACTCTGCTGTGACCTAAAACTTCTTTGAAAATTAAAGGAAAAATTGGGAGACACTGGGGATTGAGAGGGGGAAGGTGTCACAGCACACCAGACATCCGATAACACAGTGATAAAAGGAAAAAAAGAATATATATAAATATATTTTTTAAAAAGCCATTTGTTTTACTTTTTTTTCCATTTTTTGAATGTCCCAATCCACTAAATATATTTTGTTTTGTTTTGTTTTTTGTTTGATTGTTTTTTGTTTTTTTTTTCCTGAGTTTCCTTATGTTTGTCTCTTGCATGTAAGCTTATTGTTGTTGTTTCTTTTTCCGATTAAGTGTATTTGATTATTATATGGGCTACATTTTCATGGAAGATTAAGATCACAGAAGGGTTACTATGGACACTGCAGGAGATTATTGGTGAGGGGTGTCTGGGAGGGGGGATTCATGGGAGTAAGTTCATCTGAATATACATGAAAGATATACAAAATTGTTCAAAAGATCAAAGGATGGGGCATGGTCACAGTGGGTGGACAATCACACAATAAATGAGGGAATCTGAATTCCTAGCCTGGAGAGCTCTGCCACATTCTCCAAGGGAGCAGCAACAGTCCTCTAAGTGCAGGGACAGTGTCTGTCAAAAGAGGACGGCCCATTGATGAGTTCTTGTTATTGATGACTACCCTTGTGAGTCTTTGCTCTTGTAACTGAAACTTAGCTTACTGTTATGGGGTGCCTTAGGGTTGCCACCTGAGAGCCTCCTTGTTGCTCAAATGTGGCCTCTCTCTAAGCCAAACTCAGCATATGAATGCATTACCTTCCCCCCAACATGGGACATGACTCCCGGGGATGAGCCTCCCTGGCAACGAGGGATTAATACCAAGTGCCAGCTGGCAACACAACTGGAAAAAGACCTTGCATAAAAGGGGGAAAAGATAAAGACAAATGAGTTCAAGTGACTAAGAGACTTCAAAGAGAGTCGGGAGGTCATCCCAGAGGTAACGCTTAAACACATCTCAGTAGAAGCTCATAGAACATCAAAGTGCATATCACCCAACACAGAGGGGCTCCTGAGAGCTCTGGAGACACCCAGGTCCTGTATAAGGGGGGAGAGCCCCATAGACTGATGCCTTATCAGTGGGCTCTATTTTGGAATCTGTGCTCCTGAGAGTGATAGTAGTGGACTCAAATAAGTACTCCCTGCACATGGTTCATCAGTCCCTTCTATTCAAACCTATATGTGATGCTGGAGTTTTTAGGTATACTTCCAGAGGCTGGAGCCTCTGGCCCACCTATGTGCCATGTGTGCATGGAATCTCGGTGGAGCTGCAACTCCTACCCTACAGCTCAATGGACTCATCCAAGTCACCTGGCGAGGAGACAACGATGGGCAGCGGCCATCCCAGGGAATGGAGAGGGCCTGCATCTGCAGGCAGGATCATCCCACCCACCATATCCATGGGACATAAGCCCTCTCTCACTTGGAGGTGGAGTGGACATCACCATCTCAGTCCCCTCAGGATTGGGGGAAGAACTATGGACTAGAGTGGTTTAATGGTATTCCGTTGTATACATATGGTGATTCTAGCAATGGAAGAAATTATAACAGTGAGGTGGAGCCGGTGGTCACTGGACAATTTTGGGGCAGGGAGGGGATGTGTAATTGAAATACAGGGGCTTTTTTGGGACTTGGAGGTTGTCCTGAGTGCCATTGTGGCAACGGATGTAGGCCATTTTAAATCTGCACACACCATTCAGAACTGTGTGGGAGAGAGTGTGATCTACAATGTGAACTGTGGTCTATGGTTGATGGTAAGGCCCCAGGATGTGTAAGTCTATTGAGGGTGATGTGCCACACTTGTGGGAGATGTTTGTGTGGTATGTGGTGGGAGGTGTGGGAGGTGGGTAACATGGGAATCCCTGTAGGTTCCATGTAATATTTAGGTAATCTAAGCACCTCTTAAAAAAAAAAAAATATATATATATATATATATATATATATATATATATATATAAACATTTTTGTAAGCAAATGCACATATATGCATATATATTTATATATCATTTTACAAATATTGGTATGTATTGTGAAAAATTTGATTTTTACCCACAATAAAAAATAAATAAATTAAAAAAAAGAGAGAGAGAATGTGAAGAAGTTTCCATTTTGAAGATTACCATGGAAAAAATGTTAGCGTATAGGCAAAGATTTCCTTTATAAGTGCTACAGAGATTAAGTATTTTAAATTCTATTTTGTCAAAATAAAATTATTTATATCAGTTTGTAAAAAAAAAATTAAGGAAGTATGTGAAAAGTATGGACATTAGTTAATAAAAATTTAATAACAAAAAACAAAACAAAACACAAAAACTAACACAAGGCAATAGAAAATACCGTTGTTTGTCCTGATTTTCAAGGAAGTTATACACAACAGATAGAGTTACAAACTTTCTTTTTAGAATAAGGCAAAATATACTGTCAAGCTGCATGATTAAAAACAAATCCATAAATAAATTTTTTTGAGGGGAAATGGAGGCTGAAAGACTGAAAAAGAAACAGAATTGAGATCTTCTTTCCAATATGATAGGAAATTAAATCCTACTCATGTATTAATTCCTACTTCTCTGAACCTTAGAAGAAAATTTTTAAGAAGAAGTTTTATGGTTGAGTTGTCATAAATTTTAAAATTTAATTCTGGAAGTTAGCTTTGGAAAAAAGATCAGTCTTTTTGAAGGAATTTACTAAATTTAGAATATGACTAAACTGTTACATTTTAAAATTTTCTCTATTTTTTTCTACATCAAAGTTCTTTCTACACATTAAACTATAGATACCCTAACAAAGTAAAATAAAAACCACAGTTAGAAATTGGATGTAGATGACTCTGTAAATGAAAGATCAGAAAAAGGGCCTTAAAAGTGACAGTGCTAACAACAGGTGAAACGAGGTGAAGGGGTTGTAGATTCTTCCATTTTTCCTGCACATTTCAAATGTTTCTAAATAAAAACATAGAGGAAAAAAGAGCTTTAACTATCATTAGAAGACATGGGAGCAAAACATACAAAGGATCAACTTAATTTTTTCAAGAGTCCAGTCTGAAAAAAACATTATTGCTCATCATTGACAAACACTAGTTATGTTCAGCTTCTTCAGGTAACTCAGTGGTCACATAAAATTTCTCACATGATATCTAAGAGAGCTACTTTTTAGAGTAACCACACATTTCAAGATTTAAAAAATAAAAAGTAGGGTAAGCACCAATACTACCAAAATGTGATTACTCAAAGTTTCACTGGTAACCATATTTAAATGCTTAAGATAATTAACTCCATTTACATGAGCAGGGAATCTGCATTTAAATCCTATAAGACATATTTATTAAGAAGAAACAATTTTAGTTCTTATGAAGAGGTTTTTTGATCCAGTTGGGGAAGAAACAACTTTATGATCTATGTACAGATCCTCCGATGATACACATCGTGTTGAAGCATGGCAGCTTCCACAGCATCAGTGGAAAGTTCCCTAACAGTGCATGGCAGTGGCTTCCCTTCCCCAAGACGGTTCTTCCCCTCGCAGGAGTCCTCCAGAAGCACTTCTCTCTTGTGCTACTACCACATACCCCAGGGCAGGATCTCCGGGAGCTGGGGTCTGTCCTCCCTGTCCTTGGGCAGCGCTGGCAAGCAAGTGGAGGGTCTGGGTTTAAAACGCCTGCCCTCCGCCCCTGCGGGCCACCTCTTCCTCAATGAACTCCTTAAAAATATAAAGCTGGTGGGTGGCCAGGCCATTCACTAACCTGATATTTACTTCAGTTTTGCCTTTTCCATGTGCTAGAGGTTCTTGTTTGTAAACGTGTACAATATAGGTTTTTGGTAATGGTCTGAGAAGAGTATGTCAGGTCATATACAAGATGAGACAAATCAAGAGCAGTTGTCCAACTTTGCCTTTCTCAAGCAGTAAATACAACAATTTGGATGATTCTCTTAAAAGATAAGTGGGAAAAGTGGAAAATAAGTGTATGTGTACAGTTTTGTTTACAGCACGCTAGATTTTTTTTTTTAACCTGTAACTAGTTACTGTTACTAAAAAGAAGATGAATATCATATGGACTTAAAATTTGAGCAAGCTGGTGAATAATCCATCTTTTAGCATTTTTATTCCCAAGGCATTTTTAAATGATATGCCAACTTCCCAGGCAAGATGCAAAGGCTTTAACTGACAAGCTATTTGTGACATATTTTTCTCCATAGTTACAATATTGTGATATTTTAGTCATTGGCAATTATAAATTAGAAGATGATCTTTGTCTTAACTGTTTGTGTTACACAAGTTTTGACTTTCTACCCTGGAGTAATTTTAGTACTCATTTGTGCTTATTTCAATGAGCAGCAGAAGAATTTAATAGAAATCTTGTGATTCTAGAATATCTATCCAGTCAGAAATATGTCAATCTTGTCTAATTCAGCCAATTTTATGAAATACCAAAATTATTTACTTTACATACTATTTTATAGTTTTTTTTCATTCATTTCATAGTTTCTTTTTTTAATTTTTATTTTTTGAAAGATACTTAGATTACATAAATGTTACACAAAATATATAGGGATTCCCATATGCTCCACCTCCCACACCTTCCACAACCTCCCACATACACATCCTTCATTAGTGTGGCATATTAATTGCAATTGATAAATACATCCTGGGGCTTTGCCATTAAGTATGGACCATAGTTCACATTGTAGACCATGCTCTCTTCCACACAGTTCTGCATGTTATATGATGATATAAAATGGCCTGTATCTGTCATTGCAATGTCACTCAGGGCAATTCCCAAGTCCCAAAAAAGTCCCTGTATAACAACTTCTTTTCCCTCTTGCTGCCCCAAGAGCCACCAGTGGCCACTGGCTCCACATCAATGTTGTAATTTCTTCCATTGATTGAATCGCAATATGTCTATAGTAGAATACCACTAAGTCCACTCTAGTCCATTACTCTTCCGCCCATCCTGAGGAGTCTGTGATTGTGATGTTCACTTCACCTCCAATTGAGAGGAGGCTTATATGCCATGGGGAAGATGGGTAGGTCAGAAGGTCCAGGATATAGCTATTTAATATATAATAAATATCATATTTAAAATAAAACTGATTATTTTACTTTGCTTAGTAACCTGGATTTATAGCAGTAGGGACAATGGACTAATGAATACTAGAGTCTAATAGAAAGAACATTGAAATACAAAGGCCTAATTATTAGCCTATTTGTTAACTATAGGCCATGGGCAGGCCACTTAATCTTTCTGAGATTCCATTTCTCAACTAGGAAAAATTAAAAATATAACTATCTTATAGTTGTGAAGGGCAATAAAAATCACTATTGTAAAAGTACTTTTTAACCAGTAAACTGATTAATAAGTTAATAAAGACTAATTCATTTTACTTTGTATGTAAATAGTTGCAATTTTTTATATCCATAGTTTAATCAATGTTACTGAGTTATAATTACCTACAACAAATACATCCTTTATGTGCATACTTAGATCTGTTTTATAAAATGCATTCACATATGTAATCATCACCTCCATCAGCAAATAGAAATTTTCTGTCATCTCAGAGATTTTCATCTTGTTATTTTCAGTCAATTCCACCAGTCCTAGCAACCCCAGATCTGTCTTGTATAACTAACTATACATTAAATCAGTTGTTTAGACCTTTTTATGGTTGAGTAGAATATTTTATGTATGTACCATAATTTGTCAATGAAATTGTTGATGGGCATATGCAAATGGAATATTTATAACTTTTGACATTATGAATAAAGCTAGGATGAATATTTTTTAATATTCTGTGTTATGTGGTAAGTGCATGTGTAAGTTTATAAGAAAGAAACAAGCTGCTCCCAAAGCAGTTATACCATTCAAATGCATACTAGCAACTTATGAGTTGCAGTTGTTCAATATTCTTACCACCAACATAATCACTAATCTTGGGCTATGACAATATTTTAATTAAAGCACTTCTAATGGATGTGCAATTGTAAGAAAGCATCACAATGTAATTTGTAGTTCCCTGGTGATTTTTCTTTAGTATAAGCCATGCTTCAAGGAAATTTTGCAAATATTCCCTGAGAACTAATCAATTAATTTAGGAGGAGTCAATATCTTTATAATACTGAGATTTTACATTCCAGAATATATTATATAATATCATGCATTTTTAATTAATTCATGTTCTCATTGTAGTACTGATTCATGTATATTCTTCATGTATATCATGAACATTATAAAAATTATGTCTGTGCATTTTCATGTTGTATTTATGACTTCTAAATTTAGAATTTCTAATTTTATAGTTAAGAATTATTCCTTTGTTATATTTTGTATTTTTATTTTATAATTAATAACATTACTGAATTATCCCAATATTTCTCATAGATTTTCTTTTTTTTTAATATTTTTTTAACTTTTAAAAAAAGATGCTTAGGTAACATAAATATTACACAAAAAATATAGGGATTCCCATATGCCCCACCTGCCACTCCTCCCACAACCTCCCACACAAACATCCTTCATTAGTGTGGCACATCACCTGCAATGGATATATACATCATGGGGCTTTGCCATTAAGCACAGACCATAATTCACATTGTACACCACACTCTTTCCCAATAGTTCTGCATATTATATGATGATATAAAATGGCCCATATCTGTCATTGCAATGTTGTCTCAGGACAATTCCCAAGTCCCAAAAAAGCCCCTGAATTACTTTTTCCTCTCCCTGTCCCCAGAGCCTCCAATGGCCACTGGCTCCACATTAATGTTGTAACTCCTTCCATTGCTTGAAGCACAATATGTCTATAATAGAATACCAATAAGTCCACTCTAGTCCATTGTTGTTCCCCAAGTCCTGAGGAGTCTGGGATGGTGATGTCCACTCCACCTCCAAATGAGAGGGGGCTTATATCCCATAGATAAGATGGATGGGATTATCCTGCCTGCAGCTGCAGACTCTCTCCATTCACTGGGAGGGTCATTGTCCATCATCATCTCCCTGCCAGGTGTCCTGGGTGATTCTATTGAGCTGTAGTGTAGGAGTTGCAGCTCCACTGAGATTCCAGGCCCAGGTGACACATGGACAGCCCAAAGACTCCAGTCTCTGGATGTATATCTACAAACTCCAGCACCACGAATAGATTTGAATAGAAGGGACATATGAAACATGTGCAGGGAAGTCATATTTGAGTCCAACTCTGTCACTCTCAGGAGCACAAATTCCAATTTAGGGCCCACTGGCAAGGCACCAGTCCCAGAGCTATACACCTTGACATAAGATCTGGGTGTCTCCAGAGACCTCATGGGCCCCTCAATTTGGGGTGATATACACTTTGGAAGTCTATGCGGTCCTACTGAGATGTACATAAGCATTACCTCAGAGATGACATCCCTACTCACTTTACAGTCTCTTGCCATATGAACTCATTTGTCTTTACCTTTTCCCCCTTTTATTTGAGGTCTTTTTCCAGTCATATTGCCAGTTGGCACTTGTTAGTAAACCCTCGATGCCATGGAGGCTCATCCCTGGAAGTCATGTCCCTTGCAGGGAGAAAGGTAATGCATTCATATGCTGAGTTTTGCTTAGAGAGAGGCCACATTTGAGCAACAAAGAGGCTCTCAGGAGGCAACGCTTAGGCACCCCATAACAATAGGCTATGTTTCATTTTCAAGAGCAAAGACTCTTAAGGCTAGTAACTGATAACAAGGGCCCATTTTTGGATCATCCTCCTTTGCCAGGCCCTGCATTTGGGGGACTGTTGCTACTCCCTTAGAGAATGTGGCAGAGCTCCCCAGGATGGGAATTCAGTATTCTCTCATTTATGGAGAGATTCTCCACCCACTGTGACAATGCCCTCTGAATATTTGGACAATTTTATATACCTTGTATGTATGTTCACATGAATTTCCTCCCATGCAACCCCCATCCCTACTCCCCCCACCAATGATCTTCTCCTGCCCCAGATGAAACCCTTATGTGATCCAAAGCTTCTTTAAAGATAAGTAGCCAAATAAAATTAATAGCCAAATACAATTAATAGGAAAATGAAATAATAATGATGTAAGAGATAAAATACAAGAAAACTTTAAAAAAAACTAAAAATAAAATAAAATTAAAAGATTGGGAAATTTATAAAATGAAAAATATTTTCAAAAATTGAAGCAATTTTTAAAAAATATTAAAATCTTTTTATATGTGGACGGTAGCATTGTTATAACTGATATACACATAGTGAAACATAGCTACTAAACATTGTCAATGGTTTACAGTATGGTTTACATTTTAGGCTGTACACTTTTATAAATTTTGATGATATTTACCATATCCTGTGTCCATCACTCTAAGGTAATAAAGAATATTTCCACTGACCAATAAATACCCTCATATGATCTATTCTGTTCCTCCCTCCCCATCCCCCTGGGCACCACAACGACCCCCTGGCCTGATTCATTGGATGGCAGATTCATATTTACATACAACAAGAGGTCTTGACACTGGTTTGTCCTCCTCTATTAGAAACAACCCTCACTCTTTAGAGATACCCGCCTGTCTATTTCTGAATGAAACCGTCCTCCCAGTGATGGGATTCAAACTAGTTCCTGCTCATTATGTGGGTCTCCATCCGCTGATACAACACATTATGGCAAGATGAACACTCACTCACTCCCTAGAAGCCTGTTCCAGGTGCACCTTGTCCGGAATGCCTCCCCAACCAACACCCTAAACAGGGACCCTTCCTTGTTTTATTGTCATAAGAGCATTCCCACCTCTGTACTTTTAACCTAATACCCACAAATCCCAAGTGTTCACCTGGTCCCTCTCCCCACTTTTCCCCCATTATCCTGGGTATTGTAACCCACCCTTCCCAATCTACCTACCTGTCAACCATGCACGACCAAACCCAATAATATCACTACCCACCTGCCCTATCCCTTCAATACACAACTACACTCTATCACTTTATCATAGATTATGTCCATATGGGTGATAGATTATGTCCATATGGGTGATAGATTACGTCCATATGGGTGATAGCTCACAACCTTCTCTTCTCTTTCTCTTTCTTGTAAACCTATCTTACAGACAATAGCTCTCTGAGATTGCTCAATTTCCTTACTTCATATCAGTGAAGTCATGTTGTGCTCATCCTTCAATGCCTGGCTTGCTTTACTCAATATAAGGTCTTCAAGCTTCTTCCATGTTATTCCATGTGTTAGTAATTTACTCCTTCTTAGAGCTGAGTAATATTCCATTGTATGTATGTACCACATTTTTATTTCCTTTCATATATTGATGGGCACCTAGGTTGATTCCAACTTTAGTCAATAGTGAACAATGCTGCTATGAACATTGGTGTGCACTTATCTGTTTGTGTCTCTGCTTTCAATTCTTCTGGGTATATACCCAGCAGTGGAATTGATGGATCATATGGAAAATCTATAGTTAATTTTGTGAGGAACCACCAAACTGTCCTCCTTAATGGCTGGACCATTCCACAATCCCACCAGCAGTGGATGAGTGTTCCATTCCTCCACATCCTCACCAACACTTTTGGTGTTCTATTCTTTTAATAGCCACTATTCTAGTGGGTGAAAGATGGTATATCATTGTAATTTTGATTTGCGTTTTCCTAATAGCTACCAATGTCAAGCATTTTTTCATGTGCTTTTTATCCATTTGTATTTCTTCCTTGGAGAAGTGTCCTTTCAGTTCTCTTGCCCATTTTTTAAATGGGTTGTTTGTCTTTTAATTTTTAAGGTGTAGGATTTCTTTATATTTGAATGATATTAGGCTCCTATCAGATATATGGTTGCCAAATATTTTCTCCCATTGGGTAGGCTGCGTTTTTATTTTCTTGATAATGTCCTTTGAGGTACAAAAGTTTTTAATTTTGAGGAGATCCCATTTACCTATTTTTTCTTTTGATGCTCGTGTTTTGGGTGTGAAGTTTATGAATCCATTTCTTATTACAAGGTCTTGTAGATGCTTTCCCACATTATCTTCCAAGGTCTTTATGGTCTTGGCTCTTATATTTAGATTTTGACACATCTTGAGTTGATTTTTGTTTAAGGTGTGAGATGGTGTTCCTCTCTCATTCTTTTGGATCTGGATATCCAGTTCTCCGGGCACCACATTTTGAAGAAGGCATTCTCTCCCAACTGAGTGGGCTTCATGGCCTTGTCAAATATCAGATAACTGTATATGCGAGGATCTATATCAGAACTCTCAATTCAGATCCATTGGTCAGTATGTCTATCCTGGTGCCAATACCATGCAGTTTTGACCACTGTAGCTTTGTAGTATGTTTTAAAGTCTGGTAGTGTGGTACCTCCAACTTCATTTTTCCTTTTCAATATGTCTTTGTCAATTCGGGACATCTGAGCCTTCCAAATAATTTTTGTAGTCAGTTTTTCCAATTCATTAAAAAATACAGTTCTGATTTTTATTGGGACTGCATAAAATCTGCAGATTAGTTTGGGTAGGATAGACATCTTGATGATGTTTAGTCTTCCTATCCATGAACAGGGAATATTCGTCCATTTATTTAAGACATCTTTGATTTCCTTTAAAAGTATTGTGTAGTTTTCTGTCTATAAGTCCTTTATATCTTTAGTTAAATTTATTCCTAGGTATTTCATTCTTTCAGTTAATATTGTAAATGGTATTTTTTTCTTGATTTCTACCTCAGATTGCTCGTTATTGGTGTACAGAAATCTTACTGATTTTTGAGCTTTGATTTTATAGCCTGAGACTTTACTGAACTCCTTTATGAGTTCTAGAATCTTTGTTGTAGATTTCTCAGGGCTTTCTATGTATAGGATCATGTTATCTGCAAATAATGAAAATTTTACTTCTTCTTTTCCAATTTGGATGCTTTTTATATCTTTTTCTTGCCTCAGTGCTTGAGGAAGCACTTCTAAGGTGATGTTAAATAAAAGTGGTGATAGTGGGCATCCTTGTCTTTTTCCCAATCTCAGAGGGAAGGCTTTTAGGATTTCACCATTGAAGAGGATGTTAACTTTGGGTTTTTCATACATACCATTTATCAGGAAAGAATGCTGTATTTTGTTGAATGCTTTTAATGCATCTATAGAGATGATTTTTTTCTTTCAGTCTGTTTATGTTTTGTATTACATTGATTGATTTTCTTATGTTGAATCACCCTTGCATACCCAATATGGAACTCACTTGGTCATGGTGTATAATTCTTTTGATATGTTGTTGAATGCAATTAGTAGGTATTTTGTTGATGATTTTAGCATATAGGTTCCTTAGAGAGATTGATCTGTAATTTTCTTTTCTTGTGGTATCTTTGTTTGGCTTTGGTATTAGGGTAATGTTGGCATAGTAGAATGTGTTAGGCAATGTTCCTTCTGCTTCTGTTTTTTGGAAGAGATTAGACAGGTTTGGTGTTAGCTTTTTCTGGACTGTTTGGTAGAATTCACCTGTGAAGCCATCTGGCCCTGGCATCTTCTTAGTTGAGAGGTTTTTGATGACTGAGGCTATCTCTTTACTTGTAATTGGAATGTTGAGTTCATTAATTTCTTCTTTCATCAATGTAGGCTACTTGTGAGTTTCTAGGAATTTGTCCATTTCTTCTAAATTATCATTCTTGTTGGCATATAATTTTTCAAGGTATCCTCTTATGATACTCTTTATTTCTTTGGGGTCAGTAGTGATATCCCCTTCCTCTTTCCTTGTTTTGTGTATTTGCATCTGCTTTCTCTTTTTCTTTGTTAGTCTGGCTAAGAGTTTGTCAATTTTATTGATATTCTTGAAGAAGCAGCTTTTGGTTTTGTTTATTTTTTTTAGTGCTTTCTTATTTTCTGTTTCATTTAATTCTGCACTAATCTTGGTTATTTCCTTCTTTCTACTTCCTTTGAAGTTAGTTGTTGTTATTTTTCCAATTCCTCCAGGTGTGCTATTATGTCTTAAATTTTAGCTCTTTCTTCCTTTTTGATATGTGGATTTATGAGTATGAAATTCCCTCTCAGAACAGCTTTTGCTGCATCCCATATGTTTTGATATGTTTTGTTGTCATTTTCATTCATTTCAAAGTAGTTAGTGATTTTTTTGAGATTTCCTCTTGACCCACAGTTTGTGTAAGGGTGTGTTATTTAACTTTGCTATTTTGGGGCCTAATGTGGTTCTCTGGCCCTTAGTAATTTCCAATTTCATTCCATTGCAGTCAGAGAAATTACTTGGCATAAACTCAATCTTTCTGAATTCTTTGAGAGTTGTCCTATGGCTTAGCATTTGGTCTATCTTGGAGTATGATCCAGGTGCACTTGTGAAGTATTATATCCCGCTGTATTTGGAGGTAGCGTTCTCTCTCTCTCTATATATATCTATTAGGTTCAGCTCCTCTAATGTATTATTCAGAGTCTTTGTTTCTTTATTGACTCTGTCTAGATGTAATGTCTAATGGTGATAATGGTGTATGAAAGTCCAACACTATAATTGTAGAAGCATTTTTGGCTCCACTTAGTTTTTCCAATGTTTGCATTATGGATTTTGAGGTACCCTGATTAGATGCACAAATATTTATGATTTTTCTTTCTTTTTGAATGATTATCCCTTTTACTAATATATAGTGTCCATCTTTGTCTCTTACAATAGTTTTGAACCTAAGGTCTATTTTGTCTGATATTAAGATAGCTACCTCCACCTGTTTCTGGCTACTGTTTGCTTGTAAAATTGTTTTCCAGGCATTCACTTTAATTCTCCTTGAAACCCTGGGTCTAAGTGGGTTTCTTGCAGACAACATATAGATGGGTCATATTTCCCTATCCATTCTGCCAATCTGTGTCTCTTGACTGGGGAGTTTCATCCATTAACATTCAGTGTTACTACTCTCAAGGAATATCTTATATCAGCCATATTTTCTTTGGATTTATGTATGTCATATGTTGTTTTTATTTCTCTTTTTGTCTTTTTAGTTGTTCTTACTCTCTCTTCCAACTCTCTCTGCTGTTTTTTTTTCTTTTCAACCTGTAGATCTTCTTTTAGCATAACTTGAAGAGAAGATTTCTTATTGGCATACACTCTTAATTTCTGTTTATCTGGGAATATTTTGAATTCTCCATCATTTTTGAATGCCACCTTTGCTGGATAGAGAAATCATGGCTGGAAGTTTTTTTCTTTTATTACCTTGACTACATCATACCACTGTCTTCTTGCCTCCATGGTTTCAGATGAGAAATCAGCACATAATCTTATTGAGCTTCCCTTGTATGCGATGGTTCCTTTTTATTTTGCTGCCTTGAGTATTTTCTCTTTGTCTTGAGCATTGGATTTTTTGAAAAGTATATGTCTTGGAGTAGGCTGTTAGGATTTATACTGTTTAGGGTGCACTGTGCTTCCTGGACGTGTACATCCATGTTCCTCAATAGGGCTGCAAGTTTTCAACCATTATTTCCTTCAACACTCCTTCTGTTCCCTTTCCCTTCTCTTCTCCCTCTGGGATGCTATAATGTGTATGTTTGTACATTTTGGGTTGCTGGTTAAATCCCTAAGTCCCAGCTGGATTTTTTCTATCTTTTTATCTACCCAACTATCTGTTTGATTTCCAATGTACTATCTTCCACATCACTAATTCTTTCTTCTGCTTGTTCAAATCTGCTATTATGTGATTCCAGCATCTTTTTGATTTCTTGGATTGTGCCATTCATCACCACATATCTTTATCTTTTTATGTAAGATTATAATTTCTCTCATATGTTCTCTCAGTGTCTTCTTTATATCCTTAATCTCTTCCTTCACTTCATTAAGTTGGTACATGATATTTGTTTGGACAGCTTTGATTAGTTGTTCAATGTTCTGCATCTCTTCCTGGTTTTTAGTTTGTCCATTGGACTGGTCCATGTCTTCCTATTTCTCAGTATGGTTTGTAACTTTTTGTTGCCCTCTGGTCATCATTTTATCTTGATGGGTTTATTCAACTGATTAGCTTCTCTCTCCTCTAGAGTTTTATTTAGCTGGTGGTTCTGTGTGTGTGTTGTTTTCTCTGTGACACTTTGTTCTTCTTGTTCTATTTCCTTGCTGTTTTCTTTTTTTTTTTTTATCTTTTAAAAATTGTATTCTTTATTAGAGAAGTTGTGGGTTTACAGAACAATCATGCATAAACTATAGAATTCCAACATACTACCTATTATTAACATGTTGCTTTGGTGTGAAACATTTGTTACAATAGGTGACAGCACATTCCCCTTGCTGTTTTCTAAGTTCGAGTTTTATCTTGAGCAATCTATCTCTCTGTCCAGCTCCCTCCAGAGCAATTTTCCAAAGGCTCTCACTCCATGGGCTCCCAGAACAGCTCACTTGGGCAGGATCCTATCCCCAATCAGGTGTCTTTTGTGAGAGTGATGGTGAGTGCCCACTTAAATCGATGTCTTCTTGCCTCTCTACCTGTCTAATAGATTTTCAATTGATTTGTCTAAGTTGCTTAAATAAAAATTTTATCTACCCATAATGACCTATGCCCATTATATTTAGAATTTATGCCTATCTTTTTGTTTCACTTTGTTGTTAGAATTCCCCAAAGTAAAATATTTTACTTTGAGCCAGATGGTATGTTTTTCTCATTTTATTGAAATATTCCTCAGCTTTGTTCATTGATGTTAGTATTCAATTTGATAAACAACACACATATCCTCAAACTTTAGTGTACGTGTGCACAAATAGAAATGTAGACATGTTCATATTAAGGAAGTTTTATTCTTTTTATATTTTACTTAGAACATTAATCAGGAAGCCATGTTGAATAAGAATAAGTTAATTTGTGAATGCTGCTTTTGTAGCAGTAAAGTTGTTAAATTTGCATTGGTATGTATATACTTAAAATGTAATAACTTTTCCTTGTACCAAGTATAATTAACATTAAGATAGGATTTAGGGTCTATCAGAAACCATGAATGACAATAGCATAAACAAAGTTATTATACTTTAAAAATAAGAAATAAAAATAAAAAAATATAATATGACTTGTAATTATGGTTTCTTACATAATATCACAGGAAAGAAAGTTGAGGGGCCATGAGCCATCTGACGTCAGGGAAGCCATTAGCACTTTTCAATTGCACACCTTGCTAGCTATGTAGTCTTTTCAAGGTGGGAAACTATATCCCTTTTTTGGAAGCAGCCACATCTCATCATTCTTGGTTATGAGGAACAAGCCCTTAATAATATGTCTAGACTCTCATTTATCTTTGATCCTATATACTTCAATAAATTTATCGAATTTATATTACAAGGAGGATTCAAAGTAAGAAATGAAATCCTCAATTGTCTTAAGGAGGAGTAAATAGCCCTAATAGGCTGTTAGCTTCCCTCCCAGGGAATATTCAGGTAATCACATTTGCTTAATTTATTAATGTAATCAATGCTATTATTAGAATTTCACTTCTAGATTTTCTAATATTAAACCATATTTACTTTACTGGAAATTAAATCAATGGAGATAGATTTATTATTCTTTTAACATATAACTGCATGATATTTGCAAATGTTTATTTAGATTATTTACATCAATATTCATAAATGAATTGAAATTAATCTGTAACTTTTCCTTAATATTTTATTATGAAATATTTTTAACACAGCAAACATGAGAAAGTTTTATGGTGACATGTTCTACCAATTTTGTTCTTTGCTAATCAGTTATCTAGCCATCTATTCACCCACCCATCAATCTAACTTATTTAAGCATTTCAAATTAAATCAAAGTTATCAGTTCACTCCAACTTCACCATGTTTCTCATTATTATAATCCAATATTATCTCAGACTTTTTCATTTGGTGTGAAATTTAAATGCAATGCAATGAAAAAAATCTTAAAAGCATATCCACTGAGTTTTGATAAGTTTATATAGTTGTGAAACCCCAATTCACCCCAGAAAGTTACTTCATGTCCCTTCCCAATTGATCCTTATCTTCACCTTTCCTCTGAGAGGAAATCATTCTGATTTTCCCACCAAAGTTTAATTATGTTTACTCTTGATCTTTATGTAAATATAATCAAACTCTTTTGCAAGCCTTCTTTCAATCAGCCTAACGTTTCTGAGGCTAATCCATTTTTTTACGTTATGAAACTTCATTCTTTTATACTACCCAATTAGATAAATAAACAACAGTTTGTTAATCCATTTTCCTATTGATCAGCATTTAGGCTATCTTCTAAGGACATTATTTTGCATGTTTTTTTTTTTTTCATTCATTTCCAGTAAACTTCTAGGAGTGAGTTGGTTGGGTCAGAGAGTAGTTCTATGTTTTGCTTTATTAAGAAACTGATAGATTTCTTGCCATAGTGTTTGTATCATTTTATCTTCCCACCAAAAACATATGAAAGTTTCTTCCCTCTCTCTCACTTTACCCTTGCCCCTCCCTCCTTCTTTCCTTCATCTCCTTCTGATTGTTTTTCTTAATTCAGATTTCCACAAGTTAAATTTCTTATGGTGTCTAACAGTAAAGACATTTTTTGCTTTAACCTATTTCATTCCAGTGAAATTTTATTTGATACATAAAATTAGAAACAATGACGAATATTACATACTTGACCCATCTTCACCAATATTAGATTTTTATTCTTTACCTTTCTAGTAGGTGATCATTACATTAATATTTTATTAGCAATCTTAAGAGTATAAATATTGTCCATCTTTTCCTATTTTAACCTATTTTTATATCTTCTTTTGTAATTTTCTTCTTAATGCCCCAAACACTTTCTCCATAGGAATACTCATTGTTTTCTTCAATATAAGAGATTTAAGAAATTATTACTAAATTATTGAATATTTGCTTTATGTGTCACATGTATTCCATTTTTTTAAATTCTTGTTTAAAGTTTTTAAAAGTTCATTTTTTTCTTTCTTCTTATAAAACATATTTTAATTTTTGTGTAGTCAGTCTCAACTGTTTTTTATTAACAAAATTTGATGCTTGCTTGAGATGTAAAATTCCAATACATCTACATGTTCATTATAGACTTAATATTTGATCAACAAAACTTGCCCTCTTTTGCCTGTTTCATAGTTTTTATCATGAAATCAGAATTTTACTGCATTTTTTCCTGATAATTCCATTATTTTCTATTCTTTTATTTCTAGTTTTTATTCACTTTATTTTAGGTTTATTTCATATTCATACATTTTATATAGGTGATATATATTTGAGTATAGGTTTGTTTTTGTCTTTTTTACTCAGATTGGGACCTGGGAACTGCCTATTTTGATTAATAGGAAATTTCATCTTACTCTGTGTGTTCCTTTAAGAGACTGATTTACTTATTGATCTCATATTTGTGAGCACCTGTTGAATGTCTCACCTGATTTGATTTGTCTTCTTTCATCTTATTTTAATCCTTTATGTAATATGTCATAGTTGTTTCTTTGCTTTTTCCTCCATGAACTGCTTTCTTTCCTTTTTAATTTATCTTGTATTTGAGAAGTAATTTCCTTTGGATATTATTTATCTTTTTTTAATCTTTAAGTAAAGTTCTTATTTCATAACCATATCCTTCAGAAATTGAAATATCTATCTCTTGAGCAGTGAGTCAAATAATACCTTTAAATTTCTTGCCCTAACCTTTACCATATCATAGATTTGGTATGGACTATAAGACTATTGATTATTCTATTATTAACATTTATTTCCTTATATTAGCTATTTTTATAGAAAATCTAAACAGACAGAACATCAGGGTACACCCATCCCCACATTTGTTCACGCACCTGCACTGGCACTCATGTACTCTGTTTTTCCACCTGTTTTGATGTTTGAACTTTTCATACTCCTTATATATCCAGTTCTCCCACTTCTGGCCTAGATCACATCTCTCTTGTCACCTTAAGGAGATTGCATTGAGAATGCATTCACTCTCCTGCATCATTAATGTTTTTCTTTATACTAGATCATTTGATCATGGTATGTGTTGCTATATTCTAATTTTTAAAAATCCTTATTTTACAAGACCTTGCTCATTAGTTACCACTTCATTTATTTTCACTATTGCAATACAGATATTTTTACTTGATTACATCAATTCATCCTTTAGCTATCCCTCCAGAAATAATGGTCATGTCAAATTCACCATTGACATCCTCTTAGAAAAACCCCGTGTCTTACTTGACATGGCAATGATATTTGGCATAGTCAGTCATTCTTTCCACTTTGGTATTGTTTCTTTACTTGGCTTTCAGGATAGCACATGTGCTTTTGGGGGGTGGGAGTATAAGTTTGATTAAGGTTCAATTCCAATTGTTCCACTCAGGCTTTCTATTATTCAATCAAGTTTGGAAACTTTAATGTTTCTAGACAACTGTTCATTTATTTTATTGGTATATAATTATACATAATATTAATATGAGTAATGATATTAAACATATTGCCAATTTTAGAAATGTGATGAGTTACTCTGTTATTGTCTGGTAACAATGCAATAAAATTTAAAAGTACAGGTAAAATAATTCTAAAAGAACTCTATATTTAGTAACTAAAGCATACATGTTCAGCCTCAGCTCTGAAGTTTATAATTGTGTGGATGAAATAACCTGTAGTAAAATGAATACTGCCAGGCTTCTGCAGAAAAAAGTAATACAAGACTGGAACACACAGAGTGATAGATTTCTTTACAAGCAGAGACTGTGATTGGGAACCTCAGGAAGACTTTGTAGGAAATTGACATTTGAGCTAGGCCTTGTGCATGTGTGTATGTGTGCATGTGTGTGTCTGTGTGTAAGTCATGGGCATTGTTAGAATTTCCTCTGTTTGCTTCTTCTGAATTTCTATTCCTTTTCCTGAGAGAGGGCTCTTGTGTGACATGATTCATCATCTTCCAATTTGTTTTTTTTTCCCAAAAATTATATTCCATTGCCATTTGTGATTGTTTTTGCATCTCAGTTTCAATGTCTAAACTAAGATAAATTTGCACTTTAATTCATTTGTGAATTTATTCCTTTTGGATACTTTTTGATAAGCCTCATTTGCTGAGTTTATAATCAGTGGCATTTACCTTCACAAGGTCTTCTAATAGGTCCTTTACATTTTAGGTATCTTTATTTAGAATGATTGGGTGTGATTGTAGCAGTTTTGTGAATCTCTAGATGAAGGAAGAAACAAACAGCTGAATGAACTTCAGATGAACCCAGGAGGCGAGAACGCATGCCTGGAACTGAACGCAGTTCCTGGTCTAGCCAGAACGTGGGAAAGAAAACATGGGAACTGAAAACAGTTCCCTATCTCTCTGAAAGAATAGGGAGTACAAGAAGTTAGGTCGATGTGCTTGCATGAGAAATAGGTCGCTGCTTAAAAACCATAATAATAAGGCCTAGCTATGTTTAGATGCTACATAAATCAGTCATGATACTGAATGAATAAAGATAGATGCTGAGAGCCAGAGCATAAAGGGTTAAACATTTAGAAAGCATGCTTGCTAGCAGAGAAACATTAGTAAATGTCTCCAAGGACACTGCAAGCTGCAGATATCAGTGGGAGGAGGCAGAGCTGAGTGAACTCACCACACAGATGTTATCGTCTGGGAACTCACAAACAGGTAGTGCTCTCATGCACCAAGCTGAAAACATTAAACACTGTTGTAAACTGTAAGCTGAATAAAAGAAGGGGTCACAGTAACTTCAGTGCTGTTCTGCCTGAGCAAGCTTCTTCAAATACACCAACTTGTCTGACTCTTCCTTTACACCTCACACTGATAACAACATCTAGAGAAGACAAATCCTGAGGCATATTTTGAAGAATTTTGTGATTTCCAAGTTCAGGCGATGCCAAGTCTGATCTTATCTTTATCTGGAAACTGCAACTATTCTTTTAACAAACAATTAGAATAGCATGACAAAAATATCTGCCTTATATGCCTCCTTTTCCCAAAGTTATTCCTAGCTAGCCATGTACTAGTGAATGCAGAAATTAATTGCTTCCTTGGGATTCTTTGCCCCAGTGACCTCAGCCAGTAAATACACCACATATCCCTCATTGTGACTTCCTCACTCTCTCATTATTTTAGATAAAAAGATTCCACTCATTTTAGGAGCTTACACATTTCTTCATTCCTGGTGCCTGCTTTTCAACTTCAGGTAAAAGATGGAAGCCTTTCTGCCAAGAAAGCCTATATTTTTCTCTCCACCTGCAAGTGTCCCTAAAACTTCAGGCAAAACATTTGTGGGGACAAAGTCAATTACTTGTCTATGGCTCCTTTACCAGAAATAAATAAGTAATTAAATGCTCTGCTGTTTATCAGATTAAAGAGAGTTGGTTATTATTTTTTAAGTATTTTTCAAGACACATATATATGTTTCACTTATATAAATTGACTAAAAATACTATTTATATAGAGACTCCATACTATTAATTATTCAGTAAAATTCATGGAGGAAGTGATAATAAGAAAATGTATTCTGAATTGGATGCTAATATTGTAAACATCTGTGCCCTCTTTCAACATATGAATGTACTTTATCCTGTAGAAGAAAATAACTTTATGGATCATTTATAATGAGATTAAATTTTTAAGAACTATAAAGCAATTGTTTAAGATATCATTAAGAGAGTAAAAATGAATGGTTTTCATTGTGACTGTATAGCCACAAATAATTTTTGGAGTGATCAGCCCTACTTTTATATTCTACCTTATTCTATATCATTGTCTTGTTTAAGAGTTTCCCTTGCCAAGGAGAAACTTTCAGATGGAATCATCTGACATAGCTGCAACCATGATGCAACTTCTCTGAGTACCTTAACTTGGTTCAGAAGGAAACTCTCTGGAGGTGAATGTCTTTCATGATATCTAGTTTATTCATGAAGAACTGTGTTAATTTTGACAGGATATAAAATTGAGTCAGAAGAAAACAATCTTTTTTTTTTTTTGTCTTTTATTTTTAGAATGAATTAAGTGTAGGGAAAATGTGAGATTGGAGGACAAACAATAAGTGTGTGTGTTTGCATGTATTTGTGAATTGTCTGATTAGAGATGGCTAATGCCATTATGTAAATGAGATTGGCAGGAAATAGCTTGTAGAGAAATTAAAGCAGAGAGATGGGAAATACATATTTTCTATGCAAGTCTTGTCTATATGGCCTTTAAAACATATTTGTTGTTCTTTCTTGCAAGATTCTTATGACATATATGATTCTTATGAGATATATGTACCCCAGAAAAACATTTCGTTAAACTTAATCCTTATAAATATCAGGTAATTGCTCTCTCTGCTCACTGGTTACTGTTGACCATCTTCCACTCTCACAATAGGCAGCAGTGGCATCCAGTGACTGTTAGAGATTGCTGGTGCCAGAGAGAGAGACATAAAAACCTGGTTCCCAAAGATTGAAGAGGGTATGGCACAGGCCAAAAGCTTCCCACTGCTTTTGATTAGCTACTTTGAATCACTGGGGGCATGGACCCAAGGGCAATTATTGTTCCAATGCCTCCTCTTCCCCAACAAAGTTGGTAGAGTAAACTTACAGAAAGACTGCTTCCACAGAGCTGTAGAAGACAGTTGGACTGCATTTTCTAGAAAGGTGCCAAGTTAAGAAAATACAGCTTTGGGGAGCCATGGAAGAAGATCCCAGCATACTTTCTGGCCACTACTTGATCCATTACCCAGAATGCTACTCTTCCCAGTGCTGATTTTGTGGTTCCTGGCCTTGATCTGGATTGAAAAACTTACTTGGGAAACTCCTATCCAGCTTGTCCCTCTTCCCAGAATTTGTCCTACTGCAAAAGCACCTTGAGACAACTAAAGCAGTTAAAAAAATTGAGGCAGGCAGCCCTGGGCAAAGAGTTAACTCTTTAAATCCTACAGTGGAACACCTGGGAAAGGAAGAATGGGTGTCTCGTGGAAAGTTAAGGGGGCATTCAAATATGTGTAAGCAAAGGAACTCCTAAGGAAAGGAAAAAAATCCAGGAAACATTAATGAAAACCAGTCTTTTGTGGATGTACCAGACAAAGGCTTTTTAAAAATGATATTCAATATGCTCAAGGAGATGAAAAAAAAAAATAGAATGAACTAACGGTCTGAGGAAAACAATGAACAATATGAGAATACTAATAAATAGATAAAAAATTTATAAAGAACCAAACAGAACTACTAGATTTGAAGACCAAAATAACCAAATGAAAATTTCCCAGGAGGGTCTCAGCAGCAGATTTGAGTTGGCAAAGAAAGAATCCATGAATTTGAAGACAACAAAATTGAAATGAACTAGGCTGAGGAGCAGAGAGAAATATGAATTATTAAAAGGCAAAATATCCTAAGAGTTCTGTGGGATAGCATCAAGTGTACCTATATGCATATTATGAAATTCCCAGGAGTAGAAGAAAGAGAGAAAGAGGAAGAATGAATATTTAAAGACATAATGGCAGAAATCTTCCCAAACTTAGCAAAATACATGAATATGTATATCCAAGAAGCCAAGGGAACAGCAAACAATATAAACATGAAGAGAAATGTGTCCCCTCACATCTTAATCAAATTGAATGCAAAAGACGAGAGAGCTCTGAAAGCTGCAAGAGAAATAACAATGCATTGTGAATAAGGGAGTCCCAATTATTTTGAGTGCTGATTTCTCATAAGAAACCATGAAAGCAAGAAGGCAGTGGGTTGAAATATTACCAGCAAAACATTTTCTATCTGGAAAGACTTTATTTCAGAAATGGAGAGATTATGACATTCTCAGATAAACAAAAGCTGAGGAAGTTTATCACCACTAGAACTGCCCTACAAGCAATTCTAAGGGAGTTATACAGAGTGAAGGGAAAGGAAACTAGACAGTAGTTCAAAGTGGCATAAAGAAATAAAGTCCTCAGATAAAGCTCATATAATTTATGCATAATTATAAATGAGAGTATTATTGTATTGTATTTTTTACTATGTAACTCCTCTTTTCACATACTAAAGGTGTTAAAATGCCAATGCAAAGAAAGTAATGATAAACCTATGGTTTATATGGAAAACAATGTACAATGATATAAGTTGTAACAAGTACACAAAAAGGTAGGGGAATGGAGATGTATTGGAATTTGTATCTACTGTATCTGTATGCTATAGAAGTCAAATTGGTCCAAATCAAATATGTCTATTACATAGTTAGCTAGGTGCTAACTTTTACCTCAGTGGAACTACAGGAAAATATATAAAAAATAAATCTGGAAAGAAGTGAGAAGGTACTTATTATGGTATAATACAAAAAATCAAATGAATATGACAGTAGACATTAATGGAAGAATTGAGGGAAGAATAGGTATAAGACTTGCAATGACCAAATAGCAAAATGGCAGAAGAAAGCCTTGCATTATCAGTAGTTACTTTAAATGTCAATGGATTAAACTTTCCAGTCAAAAGGCAGAATTTTGCAGTATGGTTAAAATAGCATGTCCCAACTATATGCTTTTTACAAAAGACTCACCTTATCAGTAAAATATATAAGTAGGCTGGTTGTGAAAGGATAGAAAAAACATACCATGCAAGTATAAAACAAAAGAGATCTGGAGTAGGTATAATAATTGATAAAATAGATTTTAAGTCTAAAATTTTTACAAGAGACAAAGATGGCTATTATATATAAATAAAAGAGTCAACTGAGCAAGAGGACACAATGATAATTAATATATATTCAACTAAGAGCAAGGCACCAAAATATATGAAAGAAATACAGATTTCAAGGGAGAAATGATGGTTCTACATTAAGAGTTAGAGACTTTAACACCCCACTTTCAATAATGGATAGACTATTTTGGCAAAAGATCAATAAAGAAATCAAAAACTTGAATGACACTCTAAATCAACTAGAACTACAGGGCATATATAGAACACTTAACCCAATAGAATATACGATCTTGGGACTAAATAGCATAGTGAGTCTGAAGGTGGATGCAGATTGTGGTTATAATACAAATACAAGAATGTTCTTCTGTTGACTTGAAAAAATGAACATCACTATTATAAGGTGGTAAGAATATAATGATGCAAGGTAAAAATACAATTAATGTAACTTATGGACTATAGTTAACAACAATATTGTAATATTTTTGCACCAATGTCAAAGAAGGTACTATATCAATGCTAAGGGTCACTAATAAGAGGATATGGGTTTTTTTTCTTTTGGACTAAGGAAAAAGTTCAAAGATTTCCTGGGGCAATGATTACATATCTCTGTGATAAAAGTGAGAGTCACTGAGTGTAAACTTTGGATAGAATATACAAGCATGGGACTGTATAATACAGTGAACCATTTGGTGGAAGATGGATTTTGGTTAACAGTACAATTACAAGAGAGTTCTCTCATGAACTATAACAAATGCAAAATAATAATATATAGTGTTAATAATAGTGGGTATATGGAAAAAAAATATACCAAAGGTACAAAATGGACCATATCTTGTGGTAATAGTCTAATCATGTTCTTTCAAAATCTGTAATAATTGTTCCACACAATGTAAGGTGTTGGTATTTCTCTCGTCTAGTATTTTGCTATAAGCTGCAAGGAGAAGCCAAGCCACATTCTCCGAGTTTACCTTGGAAAGTTCTTTAGCTAAATGCTCTGGTTCGCCATTTTTAAATTCTGTCTTCCATATAACTCCAGAAGTTAATCTTGTTAAGTTCTCTGCAACTTTAAAACATGGATCGCCTTTTCTCCAGTTTCCAATAATAGTTTCATCATTTACTTCTAAGGCATCATAGAAAGTCTCTTTAGCGTCCATATTACTATCAACTGTTTCTTCAAAGCGATTTAGGCCTTTTTCATCAAGCATTTCACAGTTCTTCCAAAAAATACCCCTTACCCATTTATAAAACCGTTCCAACATTTTGGTAATTACAAAAGCAGTACCCCACTCCTCGGTACCAAATTCTGTATTAGTCAGCCAAAGAGGTACTAATGTGAAATACCAAAAATGGGTTGGTCTTTATAAAGGGTATTTATTTGAGGTAGAAGTCCACAGATACCAGGCCATAAAGCGTTAAGTTTCTTCTCTCACCACAGTCCATTGCCACATTTTAGAGCAAGATAGCTGCTGGCGTTTGCCAGGGTTCAGGCTTCTGGGGTTCCTCTCTTCCCGGGGCTGCATTTCTCTCTGGGCTTAGCTCCTGTTTCCTCCACAAGGTCAGCTGCAGACGATCAGGCAAAAGGTTTGCTTCTCTTCTCCTGGGGCATTATTTCCAACATCAAAACTGCTTCTCAAAAGACTGCTTCAACTGTCCTTTGCCTTGCCTTTTTTTTTTTTTATATGTGCATATATGTGTATTTGCTTACAAAAATGTTATATATATATATATACATATATTTTAAGAGGTGCTTAGATTACCTAAAATATTACACGGAACCCACTGGGATTCCCATGTTGCC